>CM049381.1:20497591-20677591 GCA_026937815.1 Etheostoma perlongum
TAGCTTCAGATAGGCCAAACTACAATGAATTACATGTAAGTGCAAACTGCACGTTTTTTTGTTTTGTTTTTTTCTAGAGAGGTCCAGGTTTATTTCAGAGTGGTCCCTCTGAGGGTTTTTTGATACAGTTGGCCTCTAACTTTGTGTAAAATAATAACCACGTCAGCATTATTTGCAAAGAAAAACAACTCTGTATTGGTGCAGGGAAAGTACTGTTTTGACTTTTTTTGCTAGGTGATTTGTTAACTATTAAATGTCAGTAAAGTCAGTAAACCTTGATCTTGTCATGTTTGTCAATTGTGTGGTTCTGCCACATTAGGCAATTATTCACACTTTGATGTGTGATGTCAGACTGACAGCCGGGCAAACTCAATGCTCCTCTTTGCTCCAATGACTCCATCAGCCAAAAAAACACTGAGCTTCAGTGGACCAATAGGTTCACAAGTTCACCACAAGGGCTGGGATGATTCGTCAACGTAGTCTAAATCAGTGATTATGAAATGCGTTGACATAAATAATTAGTGGTGACGCTTCGCGTCTAAAAGTAACATGGCTGCCTCCAGCAACAGCTCAAGTATGGATTCCTCGCAACAACACATTGAGAAAAAAGGCTCGCACACTAAAGTGTGGGAGTATTTTACTCTTAATTCCAACAACATGGTAGTCTGTAGAATTTGTAAAATTATCCTTGAGTGAGGATAACAGCAGCAAAAGACCATAAGTTCTGCTCACCTATGTCTCTCCAGCTTCTCCGGTAGCTCAAGCGTATACAGTATGTCCTGCCTTGACTTGAGTGTGAGGTAAACTGTGCTGTGTCTCCCCCATCTGTAGCACTGTCTTTGATAATTGGGCAACCAGGCCAGATTGTTTCAGCTCAAGCGTAGCTACAGTATGTCCTGCCTTGACTTTGATCTAATACAGCCATGTGAGTTCAATGTCTTGAGAAGCCAGGCCAAGCACTTTTTCTGGTGATGTAAACTGTGCTGTGTCTCCCCCCAAAAATCAAAAAGTTCATCTGTAGCACTGTCTTTGATAATTTTTGCATATTTATTAAAAAAAAAAACTGGGCAACCAGGCCAGATTGTTTCAGATATCTCACGAGTCCTTTATAACGTCAGCTATAACCATAGACAGAAATGGACCAACAGATTTTAGCTCCAGTCTTGTGGAAGGAAACCTTCGCCCAGTGAAGGCCAAAAGGTTTTCGTCCAGGATATCCCTGTACATTCATTTTTGCAACCAGTCTGGTGAAAAACACCCCCACAGCATGGCTACTGTTGAGACTGTATTGACAGGTGATGCAGCCTGGTTTTCTCCAACATGAGAATGAAAAGTTCTATCTTGGTCTCATCAGACCAGAGGATTTTATTTATCACCATCTTGGAGTCCTTCAGGTGTTTTTTAGCAAACCTTTCATGTGTCTTGCACTGAGGAGAGGCTTGTAAAAGCCCCGACTGGTGGATTGCTGCAGTGATGGTAGACTTACTAAACTTTCTCCCATCTCCCGAATCTCTGGATTAGCCACAATCCTTCCAAATTTTAGAGAGATGGAGAGAGTAAACGGTTATGGAGGCCAGATAAAAAATTTTTTTGTATACCAGGCAGTCTCTGAGGGCAGTTCCTTTGACCTCAATTGTCATTTGCTAACTAAAATGCTAGTTAACATTAGTAATTAAACTTAAACAGCTAATGTAAGTCCAAACTGCCTGCAAGCTTCTCCTGTACTATACATTACTGATAAAATGAACTTTTTTGATTTTTGGAAAAAGGCTGCAATGAAACAAAGAGTGAAAATTTAAAGGGGTCTACTATGCGACAGTAAGTCGCGTGGTTATGACACAATCGTTAACCTATTTTTATCAAAATGCTACGGAGCCATAACGTGAGATACCAGATAATGGGGTATTTTATACATTGTCGTGTTTCTTAAGAATGAAACAATGGACAAATAGTCTTTAAACGCTTCAGATGTAAAGTTATTTGCTGTCAAAGTGAAATGAATGGCGGTCAATGGAATGCTAATGGCGGGTGAGTGCTAGGTAGCATAAAAATGGTGGAGGCTTAGTGGAGGTTGGTTTACCCCTTTGGTTATAACGGCCCACATATAAAAAAAAAAGTCAGGCTTAAATCGGGCTTGGGCTCATAATTCCCTTAGAAAGGAGAGAAAAATTGCACTTTTTTTTACAATTTCTTTAATTTTTACGTTTTTTTATTGGTGTTTTCCTCCTGAAAGTGACTTGAAATGTTAAATTGTTTTATTGTTGGATTTATTTGATAAATCTGATTTCATATGTTGCTAAAATTGCACTTTTTTACTTTAAGATTAAAGGGACAAGAGCTTTGATGGTAAACAAGAACTTTTTTAATTATTTTACCTACTATTGTTAAAAAAGCAAATACAGGCTACTCTTTTTGCACTTTACTTTAAGTTTTTATTTTTGTATTCCTCTTTAAAAAGGGCCTTTTTTGTGATTGGATTGATAGCCTACATCTCGCTTCAGGTTGCACCACCCGACTGTCAACCTTGTACAGCTCACAGGTAGAATACGGCTCCACTTATTAATCCCTTTTGTTTTATTTTTATGTTATGCCTGTGTGAGATAGGTATGTTATGTCAACTTTAGTTGTTTTAAAGTGCTCTATAAATAAAGTTTGATTGATTGATGGATGTAGCTTTTTTTTTTTTAAATTGTCGCGTCCTTCTCAGGATGACACGTTATTGTTGCTTAAATTATGATCTGACTTTTCCATCAGTGCATCATCAGGTCAAAATGAAAATTTCCTAATATTTTGGTTCATGACCAAACACCTGCAAAACTATTGACATTCCCATTAGCCTCAGCTGTACGTTGTGTGTGTTTAGTACTAATTCACAAATGTAGCATGCTAACACGATAAACGAAGATGTTGAACATTATACATGCTTTCCATCAGCATGTTAGCATTGTAACATTGTGGGCATTTTAGTATGACGGTAGTCTCTTGTTTTAAATATGTGTGTGTGTGTGTGTGTCATAGAAAACGCCAAAGAGGTACCTTTCAGAAGATTTTGAGGAGGCCTGTGTATTTGTCGAGCACACAAAAGAAACTTACTTGGGGTTAAGGCTGCTAAAGGTTGACTGAAAACTCAACATACAATAACCATAACAAGTATTTTCATAGACACTCGACGACAAAGATGCTATTGTTGGTTTGTACTTGTACAAAAGCTTTGCATTGGAAAAAAACACTGGCAGACATATCTGTATCTTTAATGAGTCTCGTGCCCTGCTAGTTTCATTCATGGTGGGAACAGTGTATAAATAGAAATTAAATGAACGGTTAAAACTTATTTCCTTTTTTTTAAATTAAATAACTGTTAGTTTACTGCTAACCGTAATCAGTAATGCGACTTTGTACCACACACTAATGGTTCAACATTTAAAAATATATTCTGCCTGCTTTATGTTTGCAGGTTTTGGTTTCTAATTAATATTACATGAATATTCATTACCATAGAAACAGAATAAGAAACAGACATTGAACTGTTTGCCATGGTCATTTAAGTAGTTCAAGAACAAATAGCGATTGTTGTTAGTTGTCATGACAACACACGTCAGCAGGGTTGTCAAGTGTGTCACATTCTTCATTTAATCAGTGGTGGAAAAGGTTTTCAGATAATTTACTTAAAAGTAGAAGTACAGGGTGCCTGGTAGAGCACGCGCCCATATATACAGCTTTACTCCTCATCCCAGCGGCCGTGGGTTCGCCTCTCCGAACTGCAGCCGTCTGCTGCATATCATTACCCTTTTCTCTCCCCTTTCATGTCTCCATCTGTCCTACAAAAATAAAGGCCTAAAATGGCCAAAAAAAGGTCTAATACTGTGAAAATACTCCACTACAAGTCCTGCATGCAAGAAGTATTATTATATATATAATTAATTTCTATTTTATTGTCAGTGACACTATGTGCATGCACATATGTAACGGAATGTAGGTCATTGCTTTCCAACAAACACATACACAGTAGATTAAAAAAGACACATTATTAACATTAACATTATTTACAGGCTCAGAATTATTGTGAATTATATTATAAATGTGTAATATATTGACAAATTTTGTGAATGTACTTTTTTTGTGAATGCAAATGGCATAGTATATATTAAAGCACAGAAACAAAAACAACACATTATTCTGGAACGTTCAATAATCCTTGGTGACTTCAATGTCCGAGTGGGTGCTAACTTTAGTGCTATTTTGCAAGTTCTCCCACTTAGAAATCATGGAGGGGTCTGAAATTGTTATTGTAGGTGCATGTCCACTGTGAGAGACATAATCTAAAAAGAGAAATCCAGAAATCACGATGTATGATTTTTTAACTATTTATTTGTATGATACAGCTGCAAATCAGTATTTGAACACCTGAGAAAATCAATGTTAATATTTGGTACAGTAGCCTTTGTTTGCAATTCCAGAGGTCAAACGTTTCCTGTAGTTTTTCACCAGGTTTGACACACTGCAGAAGGGATTTTGGCCCACTCCTCCACACAGATCTTCTCTAGATCAGTCAGGTTTCTGGGCTGTCGCTGAGAAACACGGAGTTTGAGCTCCCTCCAAAGATTCTCTATTGGGTTTGGGTCTGGAGACTGGCTAGGCCACGCCAGAACCTTGATATGCTTCTTACAGAGCCACTCCTTGGTTATCCTGGCTGTGTGCTTTGGGTCATTGTCATGTTGGAATACCCAGCCTCGACCCATCTTCAATGCTCTAACTGAGGGAAGGAGGTTGTTCCCCAAAATCTTGCAATACATGGCCCCGGTCATCCTCTCCTTAATACAGTGCAGTTGCCCTGTCCCATGTGCAGAAAAACACCCCCGAAGCATGATGCTACCACCCCCATGCTTCACAGTAGGGATGGTGTTCTTGGGATGGTACTCATCATTCTTCTTCCTCCAAATACGGTTAGTGGAATTATGACCAAAAAGTTCTATTTTGGTCTCATCTGACCACATGACTTTCTCCCATGACTCCTCGGGATCATCCAAATGGTCACTGGCAAACTTAAGACCGGCCTTGACATGTGCTGGTTTAAGCAGGGGAACCTTCCGTGTCATGCATGATTTCAAACCATGACGTCTTAGTGTATTACCAACAGTAACCTTGGAAACGGTGAGGGTCAGATTTGTAGCTGATAGACAGGTGTTCAAATACTTATTTGCAGCTGTATCATACAAATAAATAGTTAAAAAATCATACATTGTGATTTCTGGATTTTTTTTTTTTTTTATTATGCAGGGGACATGTTCAAAATTTCACTTATTTTCCTTGCAAAATAGCAGGGTGTTCAAATACTTATTTTCCTCACTGCGTTGGCCATGTGCTGGTCAAGCGTGAGCACCTGAAGGAAGTAACACACTGCTGATCACTGCAGATTGTGACACTGATCATGCCCTTTTATGCTGCAAATTAAGGATGGCACCAAGCAAGTTTCATTAGCCAGGCCCAAGCCTACTCCTCGTTTGGATGTTTTGTTGGAAGCTATTCTCCTGCGTCGTACCATGCATTGCAGGAACTACTTGCATCCAGCTTTGACTCTTCACCTCCTCATGCAGACATCACAGTTGCCTGGCAGCACTTCCACTCAGTCTCACTGCGTCACCACAAAGGCTGCATTCTCTATCTTTGGAAACTATCCAGATCACAACCTTATTGGTTTAAGGCCCATACCAGCCTGTTCCTACCCACAATTGACTCTAAGCACTGAGCCTGATTGTCCTGCCTACAGCAGGCACAAAAAAAGGCAGCATTGAAGCAGGCATGCCGCAATGTCCAACGGGCCACTCGCACAACAATGCAGGCTTACTGGGACACACTGTGTGACCGTATTGAGTCAAGTACATCCACCGGAAACATCCAAGATGTCTTTGAAGGCCTGAAAAAGCCTTGGGCCCAGTCCCCAAAAAATCCTCTCCACTCAGTACCCTAACAGGCGAACTTCTGACCAATTTGGAATCTTAACTGGCGCGATGGGCTGAGCACTACAGCCCTCTCTATGCTCAGCCTGTCACAGCCAACACACTGGCAATAACTGCTGCTGTCCCTGAGCTCCTCCTTATAACTGATCTGGATACAGACATTACCATCAAGGAAGTCAATTCTGCAATTAAAGCACTTAAACATAACAAGTCTCCTGAAACTGACGGCCTCTCCCATCAGGCTTACAAGGCAGGCGGTGATGTTCTTGCCTCTGTCCTACATCACCTGGTTGTGAAATGCTGGAAAGGTGGATAGCTCCCAGATGTCCTCAGAGATGCAAACATCATCACCATCTATAAAAACAAGGGGGACCGTGCAGACTAACAACTTCAGAGGAATATCTCTGCTTTAGTCTTGCAAGATATTTGCTCGCACTATTCTACCACGTCTACAAATGCTTGCTGACCGTATCCTTCCTGAAAGCCAGTGTGGGTTTCATGCTGGCCGCTCTACAACAGACATGGTGTTCTGTGTCCATCAACTCCAGGACAAGTGTAATGAACTCTTCCTCATCCTGCAAAGACTTGGCTGCCCACCTAAGTTACTGAAGGTGATCACTGAGTTTCATGACGGCATGAAAGCAATTGTACAGTATGAAGGCACTTGCTCTGATGACTTCCAGATAAGGTGTGGTGTAAAGCAAGGATGTGTCCTGATCCTGCCCTCTTCGGAATATTTTTCTCTGCCCTACCATGCCGTGCCTTCCCTGATGACTCTGGTATCCTTCTACACACCCGCAGCTCAGGAAAATTGTTCAATCTGGCCAGACTTCGGGCAATGACCAAAGTACACCATGTTCTGGTACGTGAGCTGCTTTATGGTGATGATGCTGCCTTTGCCGCCCACTCAGAGGCAGATCTACAACTGCTCTGCTCATCCTTTGCCTCTGCTTGTCTATAGTTTGGCTTGCAGATTAGTCTAAAAAAGACAGTTGTCCTTGCCCAACTTGCAACCTTGAACCCTGCTGTATCCATAGACAACACATTTCTATCTGTGGTGGACAAATTCACCTACCTGGGGTCCAAAGTCTAAAACACCAACAACCTTGATGCTGAGCTTGACATGCACCTTGGGAAGGCATTATTAATGTTTAGCAAATTGCGTGTTTGGCACAACAAGAATCACTCCTTGATCCTCAAAGTCCATGTATACCATGTGTACTTAGCACCTTACTATACGCAAGTGAGACATGGACAACATACCGCAGGCACGAACATTGCCTCAACGATTTCCATTTTTGCTGCCTTCGTTCCATACTGGGTGTATGCTAGAAGGCGTATGTGCCAAACTTTGTCACACTTGAGAAAACTGGATCCAGTGACCTGTACACCATCCTTTGTGAACGTCACCTCCGATGGGCTGGGCATGTTTATTGAATGAATGATACTTGCCTCCCTAAAATCTTGTTATACTCTGGAAAATGGCCCCCGCAAACATGGATGCCCCCGCCCTACATTTTAAAGACGTCATCAAGAGGGATCCTAAGGTCTTCCCTATCAACCTGGACAACTAGGAGGAACTTGCTAATGACAGAGCCAACTGGCGCGCAACACTTAAAAACTGCCACAGGGACTCTCAGGAGACCTACAAGTCTTTCCTTGAAGAGAGATGCTCAAAAAAGGGAAGCAGTTTGTCGCATGCAACATGAACGGCCATAGTAGTAACAGGAGATCTAAGTAAAGTTCAGCGGGTAGTGTGGTTCAGATGGGTGACAGCTTGGGGGAATAATTATGATATGTAAGTATTATCAACACAATGTAGTTGAAGAACTTAAAGTGAGTAGTGTTTGTGCAGTAAAGTGTTCTCTGCCAGTGTTAAATATGATGCTTTGGATTTATATTACTGCTGCATTAATGTGTATATTGCATTTTACTGCTGTAGATGTTTATGATTCTGCTTTTTTAACTCTTTTACATATAGTATGGTTGGGTAGTTTAATCTACAGCAATGCATCCCATTCTATAAGATCACCATATGTTAGCTGTCCTGTGAGAACCAAGTGTCTCTAAAAAGTCAACTTTTCATGAGCTCAGAAAAACAGCCCTGTTTTCAGCCTTGTGACGATGCATTTTTCAGCTGATCCAAGATGATTTCAGCTGACCTAAGACGGTTTTTAAAGAGTTTATTCAGCTTTAAAATAAGGACATTTTCTCAACACATAAAGAAACACTTCATCCTTCAGTTTATCACAAACATTCAAAATCAACACATCTGGAGGTTTTCACTGGAGAGGAAGGGGATGAAAAACTGTCATCTGATAAGAACAATATTTACCTCTGAAATGTAGTGGACTAACAGTAAAAGTAGCATAACAAGGAAATTATCAAGTAAAATATAAGAACCACAAATTTGTACTTCAGTACAGCACTTGGATTAAAGGTCACAGTTTTTTTGCAATGGCAACGGTACACATAAAAAAGTCGCCGCTCTGACCATCCTGCTATGTTGATTTAAATGAGAATGTCCATTCTTCTTTCATTCTATTTCTATCGTGCACAAATACATGATTGAGGAATAATTGTGCATGCAATCCTGTTTGTAATGTTCAGGTATTCTCTTAAGGGTATTATTACAAAACACTGTAGGCTGATTTTGTCACATTGATTGATACCTGAAGATGGTATTTTCATGAAGAAATTAACTATGGCACCAGTCTCTTGTTTTGCAAATGGAATTCTATTGATTCTAAGAAAAGTGTTATCAGGGCTTTAAATGACTTCTCTTTTTGTTCCTCGGCCTCACAGCTTTTTTAAGACTCTGCAATTGTGAAATGCAGCCTGTGAAATCAATATGTGCCATAGTCAATTTTTACTCATTATCATCAAGATCCTGGGTATTATTAGGAGTCAATGCCGGTAAAATACCTTCATCAACAAATTCAGGAGCAAACTGTAGTGTTCAACTCATAATTAACACACAAGATCTCTTCAGATATGTGCGCCCACGGTCAAATGAGAGTAAATGAGAGGAATTAATTTCAGTCTGTCATATAAATGTTGCCTAAGAAGGAAACTTTATCAGTACTCACATATTTATTGTATTTCAAATGTGCAAATATGGACTTTCTATTCCAATACAATTTAGGAGAATAATAAAAATCCAAGGGAATGATTTCAAACTGAAATGTGAAAAATAAAATGTTCTCACTTAAAATTGTGTCTTTTCAAATACATTGCTCCCATTTTAAACAGAATGGGCTGTCAACAGTTTTCATATTGACTGTCTCTTCAGTAGAAAGTAGTTCCAATTATAATGAGTTTTTCTAAATGTTATTTTTCAATGCTGTGCCCCATTATGTCGGGGTGGAAACAGAAAAAACCCATATCTCAAATAACATATACTGCCAAAACTATCTGCATGGCCCAAGACATCACTGAAGTTACAGTAAGTGAGAAGTGAGTGTATTTGGCTGAACTGACTCTTTAAATGTAGATGAGATGAGGTAAATGTATGTGTACAGTATATGACACTGTTTACATGCATAACTTGTTAGTGTGTGTGTGTGTGTGTGTGTGTGTGTGTGTGTGTGTGTGTGTGTGTGTGTGTGAGTGTGTGTGTGTGGGTGTGTGTGTGTGTGCATAGAAACCTAGATAGGTAGATTATAAAAAGTTAGAGGTTTTAATGCTCCTTTTCCTCATTAACACTGCAGAAAGTCTGACAGGGTTCATAACTAAGACATATATGTATTACAGTACACCAATATATGCTTGGAAGCTTAGCATACAGCACTAGTAATTCTAGTGTATGACGTTTTATGATTACAGAATTTTTTAAGAATCCCACTTTCTCTGTTTCATTATATGAAGCTAAATCACCAGTAAACACTCAATAGCTACGGGTTAATTTAGTTTGAGGAGTTGCTCTTTGTTTTAGGCTATAAACCCTCTGTGGGGCTGATCTCCATCATTGGGCTGACTCTGCCTTCACAACAACAAAACAAAGCCAAAGTTGCAACCTCTGGGTCCTGTTGTTTTTTCTTGTTTTTTTCCATGGCTGTCAGCTCGGGTCAGGGTGCAGGGGAACATGGCCGCAGCGCGGTCAAATGTCACAAGAGTGGAAAACCTATCAAACTGCTCTGCTTAAACTGAGTTTCAACAGAGTATTGACACACTGGTCTTGACTATAATGTAGTTTACTGCAGTGGTGTAGTCTAATGTATTTTTTGGGGTATACTGTACTATATAAATATATGGACCATAATGAACATATCAAAGTGGGTATCTGGATGTCCTCCCCCAGGGAAGTTCTGAGCATCAAAGACTTAATTTCCTGCATTCTGATACACTTCAATGCACCAATTTACGGTGGAACTATAATTTAGCCTATGTGAAGGAAAACACAGATGACAATTCAAAATATCAAATAATGGAAAAGTATGTTTTTAAGTGGGTACATGGAAATCCTGGATCTTTCTTAGTGGGTATACTGTGTATGCCTGTGTATCACGTAGACTGCACCACTGGTGCACTGTATGTCTGAGTGGATGCACTTACAAAAACTATTAGAGGTGCTTCCTTCAGCTCATGTAGAGGGGCAGAGTAGTTTCATTACGAGATTATAATAGTATATTGACTCAACTCAAAAGACTGGATGCCATCTAAAGGTCAGTTTAACAGACAGAAAGAAAAAATATCCTGTCACTACTCAATCTGCATAAAAATTATCATCAAATAACTTTTAAACTTTGGAAATGTGTATGGGTGTTTCTTAAGATATTTGCAGGTATGGGGAAATAAGAATGAGAGCAACCTTGGTACGCAATATTCCATTACATCCCAATATCAGACGTAATGAGTGCAATAAACCTTTGAAGGCCTGTTTCTAGCTGTATTACTGATGTTAGAATTATAGCTCTGCCATGCTACCGGTTAATAAGAGATGTGAGCTATCTGTCACAGCACACTTCCTAGAGTTAAATTGAGTAGTAGAGGCCAGATTGATACAAATGATGTCTGTTTTCATTATTTAGGCTCATCATGGTGAAATGAAGGTTGGTCTGTCTTTTTGGTCTGTCATGAGACTAATGAGCTTGCATGAATGACAGAATGCATATTTAATGTCTGCATATAACGTTTTTGTTTTTTATCTTTCTGCACTTTATCTTAAATTGTGTTCAAGGATAATGTCCCCTCTGCTGAGTACTATGTAATACATAACAACATAAAAAACTGATTTATTATGGGTGGATTAATATATGCTCTTTGGGTTATTCAAGGCTTGCTAAATTATCTCCCTTTGTTTGGGGAGGAGCTAGTGAGGCTTACCAAAGACATAGCTGTTTTCTTAATCCTGATACTCAACAGGAGGCATTAATCCTGCTGTAAACTTGTTTACTGGGTAGTATTATGAATGCCAAAGTACCCTAGCGCAAGGCATGTTGTTTCAGGGGCATTGCACTGTGAGGGACACTGTGCCCTGATCGTGTTGAATACTTATTTGTAGAAAGCCAAATTTCCTTGATTTTTCCGCTTTGTCCTAATCCTGCAAACGCAATATTAAAGCTTCAGACACATTCACTTATCTTTCTGATTATTTTCACACAGTTCCCTTTATTTTTTTCACAGAACGATTACAAAGAAAGTCACAGTCTGTGACAAATTTACCACAAGTGCAGACACTTAATATTCTTTTCACAATGATGAGAAACTGCTCCTGCTGTGTCAGCTCGTTCGCTGTGTGAAAATATGCACAGTCACAAAATGCTTGACTCCATAAACAGTATGAATTCCCATGCCAAGACACACACACGTACCAGGATGGTTACCTGTGCAATGGGTTTTGGAATATCAATGGTAATGCCAAGACTGTCTTTGTAACATTGTGTTACAATGCTTCATCCAATTACTGCAGGTGTCTGACCAGATAGAATACTGTAACATTGATCAGGAAAATCAATATCTTTATATACTTGACAGACAAGATACTGAAGCCAGCAGTGGAATGTCTCCCTACAGTCCCACTGTAGTTGTAGTTATAATATATAAGCAGCCAAATCTTTCTTTTTTTCATTTCACATCTTCTCCCGAGAGTTTAATTGTTTAGTAGTGTATGTGATAGCAATTTGCAAACAGTAGTTGCTGTGCCTTGTGGTTACAGCATTAATCAATCGTGTAAACTAACTACATTTTATTGTTTTCTGTGTTTCCGTAGGAGTAGGAATAAAGGTGGCTTTTTGTCATTTCTAAGCATAGACTGAGAAACTAAACTTGTCCTCAGCCCGGTGACCAATTCCAGTTCTTTTTGCCAGTGCCAGTGGTTGAAGGAAACGGGAGCACCCAAAGGAAACCCATGTGAACACAGTAAGAACATGAAAGGCCAGTAGTCAGCAGTACAGTGAGGCAACAGTGCTAACCACTGTTACTTACTAGTGATTAACTAGACAAAAGTCAAATATAAAGAGATATATGTAGAAAAGTGCTACAGAAATAAAGTTTGTTATTATTATAATTATTATTATTATTATACAATATTGTGAACACTGTGAGCACAAGACCTTCGGGTGAAAACTGCAGTGCTGTGGAAAACCACAAATCTTTAGACGCCAAGTGAGAGCATTAGAACTTTCACTTTATTGCAGAGTAAGACAACAGTTGGCATAAGCACATCTGAAAAACTTATGTTTGGACCTATCTCCAAATTGAGCTTACAGGAAAAGTTTATTCTTGACCTTGAATATAGTAGCTTGACAAAATAATCTTGTTGTCTACTTAGTTGCCCTAAATAATTGGAGGTACTGTGTGTCTTATGGCGGAATGCATGTTTTCAAGATGGCGCCGCTGTGTGTGTCTCGCTGCTTACCTCTGCTGGGATTAGTGTTAATTTGCCTGTTTCTGCTGCTTGTCACTTGAAATGTGTCAGCGCTGCTGGTGTATGACCGCCTGCCTCTTGTATATGTAAGTCTGCGGCAACGGTTCCAATCTACAAATCTGACGGTCAGTCAGATCCCTCGCCGCCCTTCTTGGCGTCCATTCCTGCATACATACGGCCTCAGCCCTGTCTGCTGCTCCACAACAATCGCAGCAGGAGACGCGGCAAGAGAGGAGGAGTATGTGTCAGGCTCAGAACGTACCTGGCAGGGTTGTTGTGTTCATTAGGGCGATATGGGCGACACACTGCCAAACGGGAAAAGGAAGATATTTTTTTCTAACTAATTCTATCACGGTCGTTATCAGTGTTCCAATCTAGAGGTCT
Organism: Etheostoma perlongum; assembly: GCA_026937815.1. Lineage (NCBI taxonomy): Eukaryota > Metazoa > Chordata > Actinopteri > Perciformes > Percidae > Etheostoma > Etheostoma perlongum. Next base: position 20,510,801 of record CM049381.1, read on the forward strand.
GATCTGCCACTAAATGTCCAATCAGGCTAAAGTCGTGCTTCAAATGGCCCTGCCCCTTTTGGGGCAATTTCAGTCAGGTTGAAAATCGCCCCCCCCATCAATTTTTTTTCAAATATCAGAGCTTTCAATACAATCTCTATGGGTTCCCGGGAGGGCTTGCCGCTTTCGTCATACAAAACATAACCATGAACGTAACTAAGAAAAGAGCGGGTAGCAGCGTCACATCAATTCACATACTACTGTCAAGATGGCTAGCGTTCAGTGCAACTCGATTGTCTCTTTGAAAGAAGTTCCTTTTAGTCGGCAAACAAATCAAGAAAAATTGTCAATGAAACAACAGGTTTCTACTAAGGGTGGAATGTCCTAAACCTGAGGATTTTCCATAAATTGGTATGGACGTAAATCCTGGCTAGTAGGCTGCGACGTAGCTAACGCAGTCTTCTGCTACCCCTGCTTACTCTTTCACCCTGAAGGCAGCACGGCAGACAACACCGCTTGGACAGTGACGGACATGAACCATTTTTCAGAAAAGAAAGAAACATGAGCTGTCAAAGACCCACATGGATAGCTGTTTGATATTGTCTGCTTTGGGGAGAGTGACATTGCCACTCAACTGGATGAGGGATACAGGCTAGCTGTCCGTCGCCACAACAATGAGGTTAGCAAGAACCGCCACATCCTCAACCAACTAATCCAGTGTGTGAAGTTTTGCGGAGTTAGCTTTGCGAAGGCAAAGATGAAACTGAGGGCTCCACCAACCCAGTTATTTTTCTAGGACTGGTAAATTTTGTGGCACAGTTAGATGAGGTGTTTTGATGACCATCTTGAAAAAAGTTGAAGTAAAGTTTTTAAGGGTACATCAAAGACAATTCAAAATGAGTTACTGGATACAGTATGCTAGCGGTTGTGAGGGAACACATGTGGAGGAGGTGAAGTCGGCAAACTTGGTAGCCATCCAAGCTGACAAGACCACGGAGGTTTCTACACAGACACAGCTGATGCTTGTGCAGAGGTATAGTACATCGATAGCAACCATAAAGTGCAGGAGCGCTGCACACACACACACATGCGCACACAATCAGTTCACGGTTGATGTTGTTTTAAATAGTTATTTTTCATTCATTCAAAAAGTAAAAAAAAAAAAAATCTCATGTTCATATTTTACAAATCTACACAATTGGCTGTGTTTACCTTTTCTAAAAATGATTTTGAAATGCTGTTTTCAGGCCAAATGTCTATCACTGTTCATTTTCACAAATCTATAAAAGTGGGCAGAATATGGAAGTCTATACAAATTGCTTATTACCAATAACTTGCATCAATGTTTTCAGTAGCTTCTATCGAAAGCTGTTGCTCACTTGTGATTTATGCTGTGGTGCACATAATTCCAATTCAACCATGAGGCATTTTTGAAGTAATTAATGTGTATATCAGAATTATTTAGTTAAACTTGGCAGCACCTCATCATTCTGGTTTGGTCTTCAATGTGTAAAGCCAAGATGCACAGACCATCTCAAGCCTCACTTGTTCATACACTTATTTGAAACATTACTTTGCATTAAGTAGCACTTTGGTGATATCCTACACTCCAGAAAATGTAGTTCTAAAGATCCCTTTCTCAATACAATTTGTCTACCTGCCATGTTGTTACTATTTATTGTTTAAAGTCTGCACTACCCTTTACTCTAAAAGATTATTAGGCTGCACTACCTTTAAAATGTTGTAAATGTGGAAAAATCTCTGATCCTGCAATCTGGACAAATACCAAGATTCTGTATGAGCTGAGATTTAATTTGTTTATGGAAATGCATTTTGTTTATGCAGTGTTGAGGAATGTGAAAGAACACCCTTGATTATTTTTACTGTGATAACTGTATTTTATGTAACTGTATGTGTATGTAACTATGCATTTGTAAGCCAATACTTTTGAGATCAGTCAATAAATGCTTCAGGTATTGACTTATATAGTGCCCCCTGTCTTTATGGTGTTGCTGGACATATCTTTTTAAAAATGTGTCCTGTTTAGCTATTTTACATCACACAACATGGGATTGATGTAAGTAATGAATAAGTGGAATAATTAATTGTGGAGCCATGTCATTTTTTCTTATGAAGGCTGAATTCAAATTTCTTACAAAGTTTTCCACCTGTAACTTATGCAGCTAGAGGGGAAATATTTCATCTTCCGTGGAGTTCATTGACAGCAATCTGCGGCATTCTCCGGTATACAGTTACCGGTGGCTCCGTCCAACTGTACCGGACTCCGAGTGCCCGTCTCCCCGCTGCTGGAACAGGAATCGCTTCAAGTGGGGCTGCATGGGAATCTCCGCCAGCTCAGTCGTGCTTCCCAACAGACTGAAAGGCGCCCAATTTGCATGGCGCTGACAACACTAGATCACTCACAAATAAGACTTTTATATAGAATATTTTTATATTTTTTTAATACAAATGCTCTGGACTTTCTGTTGTTGACGGAAACATGGCTGAAACCATGTGATGACAGCACCTTCTTGGAGCTCCTCCCTCCCAGCTGTTCTTTCCTCAACTCCCCCAGAGTGTCATGTCGAGGTGGTGGGCTGGCCACTCTCTTCAGAGACAAGTACAGATACCTGCACTTAGTTATAATAGTTTTGAACTTCAGCTGTTTGTGGTTGACCTGGATTCTTCTGTGTTGTGTTAGGAGTTTTTAGTTGATGTTGTTCCTAAATACTGGTTTGTGGTGATTTCAATGTCCATGTGTGTTGTCCCTCAAACCCACTTGCTCATGATTTTAAAACACTTTTGAACTCTTTTGGTCTTAACCAGTGTGTGGAAGGGCCAACACATCATCTAGGCCACACCTGGGATCTCATCATCTCCTATGGGCTTTCAGTTTCACATAACTGAAACTGGTATCTCAGATCTCTTCCCCATCAGGTTTGAGATCAATGTTCCAACACCTGCTATTAAGCTTGTCTCCTGTCTCCTGTCTCCTCTCCTCTCCGCGTTCCATTCCACGTTAACTGAAATCCTAAACTCTATTGCCCCTCATTGGATTAAAGCTATTAAACCTAAGGCGGACCCCTGCTAAATGACACCAAAAGGACCCTTAGGCAACACTGCAGAAAAGCTGAACGAAGATGGAAGAAAGACAATTTACATGTGTCACTGGGTGTATTAAGGGACAGTCTAGCCACATACCAGAATGCTGTGAAGGTGGCAAAGGTGCACCATCTCTCTTCTGTCATAGCTAGCAGTTGCCATGAACCTAGAGTGTCATTTAATACTATTAACTGTCATAAATCCATGCACCTCTGCTCCAACAGATGTGTCCATCGGTACATGTGAGAAATTTCTCTGTTATTTTATTGATAAAGTAGCATCAGTCAGGAAAATCACCCGTGCTAATTTTAAGGTGTTTTTTACCTGCTTCTCCTACACACTCAGCTGTATTTGAGGAATTTAAGCCAGTTTCTCTAATGTTACTTTGTGAGGTAATGCAACGCATAAAACCTACCAACTGTCCTCTAGACATTGTTCCTGCCAGAATGGTGAAGAAGGTTTTTAATAGCACCATTGGGGCGAGTCTTCTTACTTTTTTAAATTCCTGTCTTACTTTAGCTTCTTTCCCAGCTGCCTTTAAACATGCTGTGGTCTGGCCCTTACTTAAGAAGCCTAATATTGACCCCACAGTGTTGTCTAATTTTAGACCAGTCTCTCATCTGCCTTTTCTTTCAAAGGTTTTGTAAAAAAAATGTTTTTATACAGTTACAAGCCTTTTTACAACATAATTTTGTGTTTGAAAACTTCCATTCTGGTTTTAGAAGACGTCACAGTACTGAGTCTGCACTGTTGAGAGTACATAATAATATTGCCTTGTCTGTAGATGCCGGGAATCCTACTGCTTTAGTCCTTTTGGACCTCACAGCGGCGTTTGACACAGTGGATCATGCAGTCCTCCTCTCTTGCCTTGAGCATTGTGTAGGCATCAGCACTCAAATGGTTTAGCTCCTATTTGGCTCTTTTTTAGCTTTTTTGTTATGATTGGTGACCTCTCCTTGTCAGTTGCTCTTCTCTCTTGTGGGGTCCACCAGGGAGCCATTCTTGGCCCCATTCTGTTTTCTTTATATATGCTGCCTTTAGGGGCTATTATAGGAAAGCACAACATGTCTTTTAAATCTATTTGCCTATGAAAGCAAATGACAATGTCGCACTAAACTCACTGCTTAGTTGTATCACTGATATTACGTTGTGGCTTTCAGAAAACCTTTTTTAATTTGAATGAAGATAAAACAGAGTGTATTATTTTCAGTACTTCAGGCATGCAAAAGGGTCCAGCTTTGAGTTTGGGAGCACTGGCATCGTACACTAGGTCAGCTGTCAAAAAACTTGGGGGTTATAAATAATAAAGGATACATTATTTACATTATTATTGTTACTTTTGATTGCAGCATGAAATTTGACAAGCAGATCAGTAATGTTGTTAGAATGAGCTTTTTCCAGCTTCGTCTGCTGGCTAAAGTTAAGCCTTTCCTGAGCAGGCATGACCTAGAAAAGGCCATTGATGCTTTTATTAGTTAAAGGTTGGACTACTGTAATGCTCTCTATATTGGTCTGAATCAGACGTCCATCTCACATTTTCAACTTGTGCAAAATCCTGCTGCTCGCTTTTTAATAAAAACATCTAGACGTGCACATATTACTCCCGTTCTCTACACCCTGCATTGGCTTCCGGTGCGTTTTAGAATAGATTTTAAGATTTTATTGTTTGTTTTTAAGGCTTTAAAAGATCTGGCCCCAGAGTATTTATCTGAAATTGTAACTTTGCGGGAGCACAGCCGGTCATTGCGGTCTTCAAATCAGCGAGTTTTAGAAGTCCCAAGGTCCAGGTATAAACGGTGGGGTGATCAAGCTTTTGCAGTTGCTGCCCAAAGACTCTGAAACAAGTTATCTCTTGATATTCACACTATTACAGATGTCGCTCTTTTTAAGTCCAAACTACAAACATATTTGTTTAGTCTGGCTTTTAATACGTAGCAGTGGTGTGACAATTTCATTCTTCTGTTCTTTGTAACCTTTTCTGATTTTACTGTTTTCTAAAACTCTTTCTGTTGTGTGATATGTGTTTTTACTCTTGGTTTCTGATGTTAAGCACTTTGGATACCTGCTGGTTGCTGTAAAGTGCTATATACTGTAAATACATTTTGATTGATTGATTGATTGGTTCAGAAGGGAGTTTTTGTTATGCCATATACACCATGTAATTTTTGTTAATTCTATGAAGAAGTTTGAGAACACGACTTAAATTGGAGAAAGCATTTACAAACTTAAATGCAGTTAAGACCTTTATATCAATTGTTTCCACAAAAGTGGGTCTTCTGTTTCTCACAAAATACATCCAATCAATCACGTTAAATTCAACATCTGTGGGAAAAAATATTTTTGTTCGGCAAAATATATTCAATCAACAACATGACACTTGGAATCTGAGGCATACTGAGCAAGGATATATTAAAAGTGCTCTAATTATGCTTTCTGGCTTATTCCTTTGCTTTATTGTGTTATACTATTGAACAGCTCTATTGTAGTCCAGCCTTTACTTCCGTGACAAACGTGTGTCACTTTGTAACACGTTATAATGCTCACCTAGCTGCTAGCGTGACACACCATCATACTCTGCTTCTGACTGGTTTGTAGTGCTTACCTAGCTACTGCGCATCTGCGACTCCCAACAAAGATGGAACAGAAATATGATGCCTCACTCTGTAGCTAAAACAGAGAGCTGAACACACAGGGTGAAAAGAAGTGCTGCAGAAATGGTAGGGGAAGGGGGTGGCAGTAGCTCAGTCCGTAGGGAGTTGGTTCAATTACCCATATGGACCAAAGTATGGAGTGTGGATTGGTAGCTTCATCTCCTGGGCACTGCCAGGTGCTCTTAAGCAAGGCACTGTACCGCCCCAACTGCTCAGGGTGCTGGTCCAGTGCTGGCAGCCCACTCCCTCTGACATCTCTCCATTTTTGCATGAATAGGTCCTGAGCATGTGTGTATATTTCAAGCCTGTGTGTAGTAATTCTAACAAAACAGAGTGTAAATTGTAATTTCCCCACTGGGAATCAATAAATATTATAAATTATTAAAATGTATGTATATATATATATATATATATATATATATATATATACCGATAAATATATTATATATATATATATATATATATATATATATATATATATATATATATACAAAAAGTTTGGGGTCACTTATACATTTCCATACCACTCCATTATAGACAGAATACCTGCTAATTTGGGTGGGGGGCTGATCTTTAATGCAATATCTACATTGCCCATTATCAGCAATCATTCATCCAATGTTCCAAAGGCACATTCTGTGTACTAATCTATCATTTAAAAATAAAAAACTAGAAAAACATTGGAGAACCATTTTACTATTATGTAAGCACATAATGTAATCTGAAAACGGCTGCCCTGGTTAAAAAAACAATGCAACTGATCTCAGCTGGTATTCTGTCTACAATGAGTGCAATGGGAATTTCTATGTGACCCCAAACTTTTGACTGGTAGTATATATATATATAACTTTCTAGGAATGAGGTATTGACTGATTACCACCTTTTCACCTCAGCCTGCCCGACCCATCTAGCATCTGTGACCACTCAATCTCTGGGAGGAAGGGAGGTCCCTGTCAGCAGTGGCTCAGGATGACTTTTTTTGTGAAGCTGAACATCCAGCTAATCTATCTCATCATGCCTCATCTTTTCCTCAGACTATATGGAACTCAAAGAGCCCAATTCTCATGGACCAGATGCAAAATGAGGAAACATTCAGATGGATTGTTTTTTTGATGTATGTGCTGCACGCTGAATCACACCATATCCTTCCTGGAGAGAGAATTTGTCGCCGTATTCATGAGAATGCATGCATTCGTTCACATTAATCTTTTACTATCTCGCTGCGTTTTTCTATTTGCAGCCCCAAAAGCCAATTCAGCATGTGCTTTGAATATGTATATAAAGAAAACAGGATATAAGGTGGGTTGTGGTGAAGGATGAAATGATCTATACAGTAATGTATCACTCATTTCCTCTGTGCTGCAGCGCCTACATGGAGACAGATCCAATATGGACTAATGTAGCATTTAGATAGAAATCAGAGACTGAAGCTCGATTTCACAACAATGTCCTCCAGACAGCATTCAGTCAGAGCAAAGGAGCCGTTAGTAAAGGGGTAAAGAGAGAGCTGTCATTACTGTGAGAGCTGTGTCCTTGAGTTAGGCAGGGTTATAGACCTCTGTCGCCAATTACCACATGCTGCTCTGTTTGACACTTCTCTTTATAACATGCTGAGATATCAACACAAACACTGACACATTCAAAAGGTTAAAATACCACTTTCGTAAGAGAAATGCAATAACCCAACAATAAACAATAACCCAGGAAACAAGTTGTTTCTGTATACAAAGATGTAAGATTTAACTTTTCTACATTCAGTGCTTACATATTTAGTGCAATATTTATAAGAGTATATGAAGAGGAATATGCAGTTATATTTGCAAGAAAGAATAATGCTAATTAAACTGCTCTTATTTTTATATCATGTGGCTGTTTTGTCTGAAAATGTCTAATCTGTTGTAATGGCTTATGTTTTGTGTAGGAAGAGTATGTGACGTTCTGCATCCGCTAATGGGGATCCTAATATAATCCAATCAAGTTACAGGTTAATATCTTCTGCCAACTCTGTCTCCAAGAAATTATTATATGGGCTACTACGTGTAAAATGACTTTGCTCTGACGTATAGCTGTAAGTCACAGACCACAAAGGGATGAATGGCACAGCAGGCTCGAAAGTTTAAAGAAGCCAAGAAAAGATGGAAAAATCTCCAAAAGGCATCAAACGACAGATTAGACATTCGTATAATATGTCACAAAAAGTTAGATTTTATTTCCATCATTTACTCTTTCAAAATAACCGAGAAAAAAAAAAAGGCGTCTGCTAAAGTTTGGGCACCCTGCAGAGTTAATACCTTGTATTGTCCCCTTTGGCAAGTATCACAGCTTGGAAATGCTTCTAGGTGCCCAAGAATCTTCCAATTCTTGTTTGAGGTATCTTCCCCCATTATTCCTTCCATTATTCTTCTGATGACTCTTCCATAAAGACCATATCTGTACAAGTATCTCTTTATAGTGGAATGGTGTACCACAACTCCAGTGTCTGCCAGGTCTTTGTGGATGGATCGTGCAGTCAAACATGGGTTTTGACTTGCTTTTCTCACAATCCTGTGAGCTGTTCTGTCTGATATTTTTCTAGGTCTTCCAGATCTTGCTTTAACTTCCACTGTTCCTGGTGACGGCCATTTCTTAATAACATTCCGAACAGAGGATATTGGCATCTGGAAACCCTTTGCTATTCTTATAGCCTTCTCCTGCTTTGTGAGCGTCAACTATTTTATTTTTCAGTTTTCTAGACAACTGCTTAGAAGAACACTGTCAGGTCTCAGCTTTCCATAGGGGGCGGTGCATGCTATAAACTCTGCAGGGTGCCCAAACTTTTACAGATGCCATTCTTTTGTTTTCTGTTATTTTGAACGTGTTAATACAATCTAACCTTTTGTGACATATTATTTGAATGCCTAATCTGTCATTTAATACCTTTATTGATTTTTCCATCTTTTCTTGGCTTCTTTATGCACATTAATACAAATTTTTACCTGGGGTGCCCAAACTTTCGAGCCCCACTGTATCTCTGATTCAGCCTCTCTCTGTATCCTACTCAGGCCAAACTGAACCCCACAGCTTTCCTAAAGCTCTACTTTGCCACGAATTAAGCCTTAATGCGACTCTTCTGTCTATTGATTTGTTAGCCATGCATTTCCTGTCCTGCTTTGATGTCATTGTGGTGTCAGTGGATGGAAGATTCCAGATAAAATTATGGAGGGTTTTAGCTTTTAAGCTTGTTATTTCAGGGGATTATTCGGCCGCAGTTGAATTAACATTTTTATCCTTTTTCTGGCCACAAACTGGATTATGTGACACTGTTCTGCAGAGGAGATATCAAATGCCCATCACTGATATGCTACTGCCATGAACCCCCACTAACGCAGAGGAGACCAGTGCTGATTGAGCCTGGAGAGAGCTCTGTGTAGAGGATTTCACCAGTTCGGCCTACAAGCTCAGCAGCACAGTGCATTAAAAACTGGGCCGCAGAGCTGGGGATCTGAGCAAAATAATACACACGCACTAAATGCAGAACAAAGAGATCTTTATGTATTATAGTGGAATATTCACTGATGCTGCAATTCTGCGGCTTTGTGTGTGCAATATTTCTATGCAATGGCATTTGTATTACATATTGACTGAACTAACCTAAAATGTCCTGTTTTTTGGGCTCCCCCCGCCTGTGTTCAATACACAGGGTGTGGTCCACTGTTCTCTCTGCAGAGCTTAATACACTGCATGGGAACAGAGTGAGCCACAGTGCAAAGCACCAGCATACAATACAAACAAAAGGCAGATTAATGGCCAGGATAATCACAACGCAGAGATTTGTCCCTATTTGTGTTTGTATTTTTCTGACTCAACAATTTCTACCCAGTACTGAACTTTTCTCAAAGCTGTGAACACAGCTGGGCTTCAGCTTCTCATCCCTGTCCTTATAAGATGCAGCAGCTCCAATTCACATTGTCATCAAAGCACCACTGAGCTGCAAAATTTACATTGAAAACAATCATATCAGTTGAGGATTCTTTTTTGGCAACTTACCAGGGACTGTATGTTTATTATTAGGGGGGAGACGGAGTCAGAAAAGGTGGAAGGTGTTTTTTTCATGTCCTAGATTTATATTTTATTTTATAATTTTTGTGTGATATGAACAAGAGCTGAAACAGTATGTTAATTAAAAACTAATTTGAAAGTAACTATGGTATTTTGATAATCAATGCATTTAATTTCAAGTATTTTTTCAGAGAAAAGGCAAACCATTCTTTGGTCTGAGCTTCTCAGTTGTGAAGATGTGTGATGTTACTTCACGTCCTGTGATAGTCAGTCACCTTTGGGGTTTGGACTGTTTGTTGGACAAAACAAGAAACGTGAAGATTAAAGTGAGGGACATTTTTCCCTACTGTCTGACCTTTTATAAAAAGAACCATTAGTTTCTGCTCTAATATAAACCTATTTATAGCTACTAATTGTCTGCTTTAGAACTTAGGACTATGTGACAGAATAATGGTGGTACAGTACAGTCAGAGCTTTACAGTCATTCAATGTACTATATGAATAGACCCTTACTTCAGCAGTCAATGAGCTGCCATAGATGTTTTACAGCAAGCACATTTTCCCTTCATCACAGCAAAAGAAAGCACCTGTACTGAAATAAAGCCTTATGACCTTTTATACTACATGGGTGTAGTGAGGGGCAACTCTGGTACTTAACTATGTAAAGTATTAAACTTAATGACTTTTATGATACAACATCATACAACTATTGAAAGTGTTACTTTCATTCTTTGGAACTTGATAATTTATTTTCAAATCAATCATACTCACTGGAGGATTCTTCATTGATCATTGGTGTCCAGTTAAAACCATTTTAGTTCGAAGAAACTTTGAACTACAGTATATGCAGTATGTATGTTAGAAATATTGTAAAATTTCTCTATTTTCTGTTAGGTGCGTTTTGATATTTTAAAGTAAGAGCAAAATCTCCGGAGCTCTTTTTATGCAGGTTTTGATCTGGGTTGAAACTGGTGCTTCTTTGTGTCTGAAATTTTATGTTTATCAACATTTATGCAAATGAGATATTTTTCACCATGAGTTGAATGAATACAAAAGCTCAGTGAAAACACAAAAGGGAGAACATTAAATGAAATAAAAGAAGGGAAATGAAAAACACGGTTTAATGGAAAAATAATTTCCTCTGGGCAGAGCGTAGTTAATTCTATACAAGTAAAAAGAGTTCCTGCCATCACATATAAAAGTCACATTTTCAGCAAAGTGATAGATTATGAGACTGTCAGGTTCATTTCTCATGCTTACGTTTTCAGGTACAACCTTTAATACACATGGAAAGTTGTTATTATTGGTGCATCATTTTCAGCTATGTGGCTCTAGGAATGCCAGTCACAATGTCGGTCCAGCATTTTGTTCTTAACAACTTAAAAACTATTAGATGGATTACTATGCATTTTGCAACACACATTTATGATCCCCAGATGATGAATCCTACTATGTCGGTGAGCCAATCACTCTTCTGGAAGTAGAGCCTCACAGAGTCGGTAGCATGGCTCAGACATATATAATGAGTTATGTAAAAAAGCTCAATTGATGAGCTATTAGGTCTTTGTGGCTGAATAACAATTAACAAAAAAAAGCTCATTGGTGGACACATTTTGCAATGGCATCATTGTTTTAAAACTGTTTTTAAACAGATCTTTGGCATGTTTGTGCTGAAATTTTATGTTACCTCTCATTATTTACACCTATACAATTAAGTCACAATATGCTAATGCTGGCCAATACTTCAGCCTGGCTAATTTAGCAGGTAAGGCTCTATTATGTGACAGAAAAGACAAAAGGTTGCAGTAACTCTGACAGCAAAGCCCATATAGCAGAGAGTGTTTTGTGCCTTTGTATAGAAAGGTGTAATTCATCACACATCTGCATGTTGGGCACCGGCTTTCTTGCTTTGTTGTTGTTGTTGTTGTTACTTTTGTGCATGTTCACATCAAATCAAACCAATATTATCTGCTGCATAACAGCTTGTGTTGTTATCAGTGCAGGTATGTCTGATACTGACAACTATCAATGCCCTCGGACTGAACTAAAATGCCATCATGTTTTGCCCTTGCTGTGAGAACATTGGGTCTCCAGCTTGTGCGCTACTCTGTGTGAGGTAAAAATATGAGACTGTCAAAATGACCTTTCCCTACGACTCCCAGGGACTGTTCTAATTGGCACTTTTTGCTGTTATCAACTGAGGCAAACAAAAATGTTCTTCTGGGCACTGCTATGTTGCCATTTCAGAAAAGAAAATTATAAATAAAAAGGTATTCTGAAATGTCTGGGTAAAGATGAAATATAATATTATAAGTTGTTCTTTATCGACTCACGTAATGTCTCACAGATCAAAATCCTCATACTGTTTTATTTCACTATGTTGTCTTGAAAGGATAAAAGATCAATACCAAGGGAGAAAAATAAACGGTGTTCTTCATTGATATAATGTGTAGAGCTATAATCAATCTTATCATGCAACCTATAAGAAAGGTCATACCATCCCAACTGTTCTCAATCAATACTGTCATTTTATTCACAAAAATAGAGTTGGGAGACATTTGGCTTCTGCTCTGTAGCTAGTTAGCCAGACATTTAACATTTACACATGAAAACACACTCCAACCACAAACAAATTAAAAGCATAATCACAAAAGATAGACCATATATCTGTTCCCATAACTGTGTTGAAATTAAATCTGTCACACTTCCAGCTTAGCTATTCTATTGTGTGCTTTTCTGTGCTCAACTCATGTTAGGTCATGTCGCATAATCTTGATGTTGGGATTCTGCGTCCTCAATTAGACGGTTGCTCTTAGTTGTGCTTTCATTCTCCGTCACACCAGATGGACTCACAGATGGACACAGCGACGTTCAGTTTGGCTCAGTTGGTAGCCAGCATGTCATGCATCAGTCCATCATAGCTCGCCATCCAAATCCCTAAATTAGATTTCTATTTGCCTGTAAATCACAGATTCGTTGTCAACTCGTATATGACAAATAATAAAACTGAAAGAGGCTGAGCGTGCTGTGATGCTCAGCTGATGTCTGACACCTCCAGCATAGCACACAACAGCCACAAATGGATCTGATTTTGTTTTGACGGCTATGCTTCAGATTCTTGTTAGTGTAGTGAAGCTGTGTAGTATGTTTAGGGCTCTGACAGGGTTAAGCAAATCTCTCTCTCATAGCTCTTAGTACTAGGGAGTTATGCCGGTATCAGATCCCCCACCTTGGCTCCTGCTCTGCTGTGGATATTTGACATCCACCGAGAACCACTGGAAAGATAGGAGTTTCTGAACATCATTATCAGACAAATGTAGCCAGGGTTCAGTCTTGCGTTGCGGCATTTGATAGCTGATTTTGCGTAGTGCCCTGTAGCGTTTATAGCTATCAGCTAAGGGCATCTCTTAGGCGCAGGGCTGTTCAACTTCCCTGATCACCCAGAGAGCAAAGGAGCACCAGCGTGGCCCTGGATCTTGACCTGATAACATTCATAATTTATCTTCTTTGTGTCCTGGTGCTATAATACAGTCTAGAAGGAGACAGCAGCCAGGCCATGGGCTGACAGCCCCACAGCTTCTTTGGCTTTTGTTGCTGCCCGATCAGCTCTGATAACAGGGGGAGCTTCAAAGACCATCACAGACATGTAACCTAACCTACTGTATGGGTAAAAAGAAGATAGCATGGAGGGCCACCAGTTGAGGCAATTGAATGTAAATCTTAATCTTAGTCTATTTAAATCACAATGTCCTACAAAGGAAACATAGCAACACTACTTTGTTGTGTACACTGTAAAAGGAGTTTTGTTTCTCAGTTGGCACATTCTACAAATGCAATACCCATGAGGCCATGAGTTAATGATACCATTCTACAATTGTAAGCTCTGTGATTGGGTGTTTCTTGTGAGTCGTTAACTTGTCCTCGGTTGTTTTTAGGTATCTGTATTTTGTAATGCAGCTGTTCATATTTTAGAGTGATGATTCAGCCAAGCGAGTCTCATACCCATCCAAGCTGTGTCAGTCATGTAACATTGTTTATGGGAAACATGAATGGGACTTTGACTTTAGGAACCAGGGTTAAATTAGTCCCTCTCACTTTGCAACTCTATGCCACTGCTATTATGCTGGTGTTCAACATTTGCTAATTAGCGTAAAACACAAAATAAAACTGATGTGAATGTCGTTCGTAAAGTATTGGACACGGGGCATGAAATTAACACCCGCCTACCGGCCAAATGCGGATGGATTTTGCAATTGGCAGGTCAAAACTCTGTCAATCTACTCGCCACGTTTGCTGGTAGCCAATGAGAATTGAATGATTCAGACCGGTAAGCAGGTGTACAGGATGACCTTAATTGAGGACAGCTACATTATTGAAGGTACAAAGATAAGTTAGAGTCCAATAAGTACTTTATAAAAGTACCCCTAACCCTAACCCCCCCCACACACACACACACACACACACACACACACACACACACACACACACACACACACATTAAAGCAATGGCGAAATGTCCATGAGTCGTCTCATAGAGACACATCAATTCCTGTTTTTCACTTTTATGAGGCAACAATGTGGCTGGCAAAAAGTGACTGTGGCGGGTAAATCCACCCGCCACTGTAGCAGGTGGTCAAAAAAGTTAACTTCATGCCCTGACTGGATAGTTTAAAATTTAAATAAAGGAATCACCAATGTCTTTACAATTTATCCTAATGATTATCTGAACCACATTTAATGGAGATCCATCAAATAGCTATAGTAGAAAGATAGAAAGACAGATGAAAGTTGTCAAATGTCAACCTCATGGTGTAAACAGGAAAGTCAGGGGATCAATAAAGTCAGTAGGGTTCATCCTCTAGGCTCCATGATTGTCTGTAGCTACAAAATTTCATGCCAATCCATTAAGTAAATATTTTAGTCTGGGCCAAAGTGTATGGAGCTAGATTTGTTTCTTTATTCTATTTATTATTACATGCAAGAAAATAAATGTTTATATAGCAAAAAAAAAAATTTGAGGGAAAAAGTTATCACACTGATTGCAAAAAAACATTTTATGAGAGAAAAAGATTTATTTCATTATTTCTTTCAAAATACTTTTTTAAACTTTCAAATATATATTTTTTGCTATCAGTGTGAAAAAGATTTCTCTCAAAACGTTTTTCTTCTTGCTCTGAAAACCTAAGTATTTGCTCTCGATGCAATTTCCTTCTCTCGTTTCAGGATTTTTCTCTCGCTGTGAAAATAATGTCATGGGCGGGGCCACGTTCTTATTGGCCAGTCGGGTGAGCACGGTCTTGTCTCGGGAGTCAATCTGAATCATTAGACCATTGTCACCGGCTTAGATGCGCTGCCTTAGTTGAGCGCGGAAGCTAGCGTTAGCTAACTAGCAGCCAGCCCACTTCTAAATAAATACCTATTTAACACATACACTTTAATACAGTTTTAACTGTCAAACTAAAACACTGGCGGTGAGCTCCAGGTCCTGCAGCCGCAGACGGACCGTCAGTGGGGATCGGCCAGTGTGGAAACATTGCTAGAAAGCTTCGCTGCCGACCTCGTCCTGATCTGATTGGAGCTCCAGCCGGACGCAGAAAGCCCCACACCCAGACCAACCAACCAGACCGCTTGCTTATAAATAAATACATTTTAGTTATCTAAACACTTTTTAACAGTCAAACTGAAACACAAGGGGTGAGCTCCAGGTCCTGCAGCTGCAGACAGACCGCCATCAGTGGGTATAACGCGTGCCAAGTTCTGCCTCCCTGCCGAGACTTGCATCCACAAGGGAAAAAGTGTTGAACCAACAAACACATACTACTCTACCCTCTATAAAAAACACAAGCATACTCAAAAATATATAGAAAATCTGAAATAACAAAGCCTAACAGAAATTACTAGTAGGCCTACTAATGTTACAACAGCATATAACACTATTTCACCCAGCTTCATAAAACCCGAAGCCTCACAAAAACTCCCTGCTTTGTTTGCCACCTTTGAGAACACTTTAACGCAGATCAGTAAAAGATTTGTATTTCAGTTTTGCATGTAAGCACAGGCCCACAACTGCAATTTAATGTCCTACTCCTTAATACCTGCTATTTCAGTTGTGCTGCAAACTTCATGAATCCCAGTTAATAACCCCCGCAGTGTTTTCTGTTCAATAACAAGGGAGACTTTGATTCATGGGCATATATTAACAACATGGCTGGTTCAATTAAAGTTCAGGTCAAAACTTATGCCCAAATATTTGTACTGCTCTACCTGCTCAACACACATCAATTATTTCACAATGAATTACTTATGAATAGTTGAAAAGAGCTCACAGCTGCTAGCCTTCCTATCATGAAGGCAGAGTGTAACTGCTGTGTCTGACAGATGAGTGGGACTTTGAGTGATTAGCTCACAGACACAAAGTTTCATTGACAATCTGAGCTGAATGACTTGCGCAGTGAACAAAGGTGTCAGCAGTGCTGGCAAGCTGATCACAGGGCTGCGGGGAGAATAAGACGGGAAGGGACACAGAGAAAGAAACAAAGACAGAAAACGAGTGAGAGGGCAAAAGAAGGAGACTGACATGTCTTTATAATATCTTTGTTGCTCACTTGTGTCTGATCCGCTTGCTGTTGCTCTGCAGATGATGGAACTTTATTATCTACAACAAGTAATGCAGGGCTTGCCATCTTCGAAGCAACTGGGGAACACTGAC
The DNA here is from genome assembly GCA_026937815.1 of Etheostoma perlongum. NCBI lineage: Eukaryota > Metazoa > Chordata > Actinopteri > Perciformes > Percidae > Etheostoma > Etheostoma perlongum. The sequence goes on from CM049381.1 coordinate 20,527,280, forward strand.
ACTATGGTTATTGCCATTCCCCAGTGAGGAAAACCATCCCCTCTGTCACATTGTTGTCTCAATTATACTGCACATCACCTCTACAAAGCTCTCGCTTAGTTCTTGTGAAGCAAAAACTGCTCAAAGTCTGATGTGTGCAGAGTCGTAACAGTTCAGGAGTGCTGAACAAACAGCCGGGCTGATAGATATAATACTCTGAAGGGGGCATGAAACAATCTTTGTTGCTGTTCTTGTGACACTGCACATGATGAAACACAAAACAGAAATGACTCCTTGTCCTCCCTATTCCTCCCTTGTTCCTCTCCAACCCGAGTAAAGCTGTGGAATATACTCACACTTCAATTAATCTACTGTGGCAGCACTTTTATGACTCTTATATGGCAGTGCAATGTTGTTTTTTTGCAGCTCAGCAGAAATGTCTGCATTTTACTGCTCCACTATAGGCCTTCACTCCATAGGTACCAGGGTTTTATCAGCAAAACGTAATTGGCAACTATTTGGCTAATCAATCTGTTTGATTTTTCAATGAAACCCTCCAGTTTCAGTTTTTGTAACATGACAACTTGCCGCTTTTTCTCTTTTATATCATCGTACAATTGATATTGAATAGTTTCCTGGACTAAAGGACAGTATTTTAATTATTATCATATATAACAGACTTCACATTATAGAACATTTTATTCTGACACTGTAAAAACCAAACATTTATTAGAAAATGGGTTTACGTTTTATAATTTATTACTCTGACAATTCTTTTCTTGATCAATTAACCGAATTGAATTGTCCGGAAAAAAAGAATTCTGTCACAATTACTTCAGGCCCAAGACAATGTCATTAAACAGCTTGTTTTGTCAGACCAACAGTCCCAACCCCAAAGATTCAAGTCACTATAATATAAACACAGAAAGGAAACAAATCATCATCCTTTGAGAAGCCAGAAGAAGTTGAGTAATTAATTGACATAATCGATTATCAAATTAGTTTTTGCGTGAGTAATTGAGTAACTGATTAATCAAGTAATTGCCGCAGCTCTAAATGAAAATGTTAATTATTAGCCCTACAACACATAACATAAAAAAACACAGCCCTAACTAATTTAATAATTTCATGGCACAGGAGAAGTTAGGAGGCTGTGTTTCCTTGCACTTCATGTCTTCAATGTGAACTGTATAATAGTAAGACAAAATGAGCTGATTTGCTGCATCACTGTTAAACCACAGCTGGCAAGGATGTATACTAAGGCTACCAACCTATTCTAATCACGCTAAACTCAAGTAATCTGTTACACAGAAATTAAAGAAAATCAAAGGCTGTGCTATTTCTATAACCAGTGTGCCAGCTCTGCCAAAATACCCAAACCATGCCACAGGCACAATATGCCACAAAGAAGCAGAGCCAAATTGTTTGTCTAAACTGTTTTCAGTAAAAAAATGGAGGTTAACAGTTAAAAGGCTGTTATATTTTGACTTCTATTTAATAATGGACCAAAGTTTTGCCAGTTAAGTGGCATATGAGGATTTGATGATAACATCTTTACACTTTCTCCCCTCTGGCATTTCACATGAAACACACTTCCAAGCACATTGATCTTGCTTCACAGGGGGAGACTTTATGGTACCTGCTTCCCAATTACTTGCATAGGCTTACTCCTCTGACACCGTCTCAGGAAAAACACACCGGATTGGCCGCTAGTCATGACAGAAAAGATTAGTGGAGGTAAATTTGTGGGCAGGGTGGTGGAACTGCCAGCTTCCAAACATGCAGTACAGTCAGAGAAGCAGATTTACTGTCTATGCTCTACTATAGGCCTCTGTGTTTGCCCTGTCTCCAGTGGCTGACTGAAGACCTTGCTCGCCCAACAAAAACACTGTCAGAGATAGCTCAGCCAGCCATGAAATTGATTTTGTATTAACAAACAAGGGGATCTGTTTCTTCCATGCTGTTAATCAAATCATTTCGAGGAATGAGGGGAAGATGAGAGTAAAATCATTAACTTCCAACAGTAAATCAGGTTCACTGCCAACCTGTTGTCCCATTAACCCTGAAACCTGTTCAATAGCTAATTAAGGCAATTACTTCAGGCATGACACGCCAGTTAATCATGAATGACTAGCTCATTTATAGTGGTGGCTTCATTACCATTGGCAGCACTCCCCCTTATTCTCTGCACGCACGCATGTGCGCACAAACACACACACACACACACACACACACACACAGCAAAAAGACTTAGGATATACTGTGACTCTTGGTCTGTCTCCCACCCATTTACAGGACTATTACGGGTATAGATGCATCAAAAAAGAGCACGGCAAATTGTGTGCTCAGATTCCCGTTGCTCTATCTCCCATCAGGTTTAGTCTGTGATATTGAGCTTTAAAGTTTTTAATGTCAGTTGGGATCAGACACTTGATTTATTACCTCAGTAAACATTTTCTAAGGTCTTTATCGGTAGTTATAAGTCTTCTTCAATATAGCAAGATGTTTGGTAAATTAGGGTTCCGTTAGAGTACACTAGACAATATATCAGGGCATGCTTTAGGGCGTGGCTACCTTGTGATTGACAAGTCAGATAGAGCAGGTCTAGACCACACTCTAGAATTTACAAGGACCCAACAGTTCTAGTATTTTCCTACAGAGCAAGCAACAGTGCGACAGTGGTGAGGAAAAACTTCCTTTTAGGCAGAAACCTCGGTCAGACCCAGGCTCTTGGTAGGCGGTGTCTGACGACCGGTTGGGGTTACAATGAAGAGTGGCAATAACAGTCACAAAATTTTTTAGTATGTAGTAGTTCTTTGTAGTAGTTCATGGCATAGCAGGGCACCGCAGAGCATAGCAGGATGTAGCAGGGCATTGCAGGACGTATAGCGGGACCATGGCAACAGCTGCAACCATGATTTTGGGGCCTCCCTGATCCAAGGAAACACGCTGGGGGAAAAAGAACATAAGGACTCCGGGGAATGACTCCCCAGAGCTAGGATAGCTAAATAGCTGTGAACTTGTTTTTGTCTGTGTCTGTGTTTTTGCTTTAGAACTTTGACCCTTTCACAGTGTGTTTTCAGTTCATAAAATATTTTTGTCACCTGAAAATGTCTTGTTTAGCATTCGGTTGTGGACTCTTTTTTGCTAGTCAAAATTAGCATCCTAATTGATATTTTAAGGTAAATTACAGCTGCACCTTACTAACCAAGCTAGTTAGCTAGTGCTAACTTGTAACTTTGCATTTATCTTAGCACTCCTCCCCCAGCTCTACCATCTCATCCAATTATGGTAATGTCTTGTTACAAAACCCAAACAAAACATGGCGATGACCAAAATACCTAAATCCACAAACCAATGGGTGATGTCATGGTGGCTACATCTACTTCTTTTATACGGTCTATGCCTAGGGCCAACATTTTGCCTGAGCCCTTAGTCTGTCTGTCTGGAGCAGTCCATGGTGCTAAACAAGACTTTAGTTGCTCTCTAACAGTGTGATCAGTGTGCTCTGACACCTTCCTTGTCAGCAGTTCCCATCCCACCCTGCTTGAGGGACTGACACTGACAGATTGCTGCATTGAGGAAAGGCCCTTGTAGTGAACTGTCCTGAGTGTGAGTATTGATTTTCCTGTTTATCTCCCCTGACTGCGGCAAGGCGAAGGCTAGCTGAAATGATTCCCTCAGCTCTGAGGCCCATTCCTCTCAGCTCCCCTCAGTTCCCTATAAAGACAAGCTACAGTATAGTACAGCCTGATTCTATATGTGCCGGGTCATCTAACGCAGAGTATCCAGGATGGTTTGAGACTGCTCATCCTAAATGTCACTCTCTCCCCTCCACTGCACAGCAATAATTGGCCCTGGCACTGCAGGAGACCCCCATTTCCATTTGTAGCTGTGAATACAAATTTCTGGACGACCTGCCACACTTGTCAACACAAGGGGAATTTAATTCTGCTACTGTCCCTGAGCGGAGGCCTCCAAATGTTGGGTGACATTAAAAGAGCTACACTGTATATTTCCCTGTAGGTCTCATGCAAGAAAAAAACAGCAAAAGGCTCAACTCAAATTCAAACTGCTGGCACAGCTTTGACATTGATCTACTTTCACCAGACAACAAAGCAGACACATTTATTGCTGTGATTGCAAGTGGGGTGCGTTAATTAAAAATGGCTGTGGTTACCCTCGCTTTGACGTTGTTTGTCTTCTTAACGTGACAAATCACAGCCGCTCATCAAAGCCGTGTATAAACAGGCGTCTGTTTGCTCTAACTTATCAAGCATCAGCGCTACGGTCCTGAGGGAGAGTGGTTCTGTGCCTTCGCTTTTAAACAATTACACCAGGAGTCAGACATGCAACCTCAATTGGTCACACTTTCCATTTCAATGTAAATGTCGGACTGATACATCTTGTGCAAAGACTCCCTGTGGACAAACTTGTTGTCTGTAGTGCAGTTTTTTTTGTTCTGTTTATACCACACACAACAAATGCAACAAAACACTAGCAAAGAGAACACCAGGCATGAAGTGAAGTTAATGGTTAATGGTATGGCTTAATCCGAGAGGAACCAGCAGACCCACCACCATCTCACACAAACTGATCAAAGATGAAGCTGTAATTTAGCAGTAACTTGTACAACCTCAAAGGCACCTACAAATAAACAAATCTCAAATGCTGCTGACCATTTTCCATAAAAATGTGAACATGCCAATTGAAGGCTTAACATCTCTTTAACAAGTGTAGCTTTTAATGTACATAAAAGCTTTTACTTTAGCATTCACTCAGGACAAAAGGAGAGCATGCTGCACACAGGCATATTATTTCACAGCCTTTAAACACAACCCCCTACTGGGAACACCAATCATGGCTAATGTCAGTAGTTAGAGGGTATGAGTGCAGCCTGTACATGTGGATCCTGGCGGCCAGTTATCAGCTAACATGTTACGCAGAGCTGTGAGGGAAGACTAAAAACCCTGTGTACAGTGTGGAAAAAATGCTACTAGGAATAGGCAAGGCAAAGCAGTTTTATTCATAAAGCATATTTCATACACACAGGTAGATTCAAGGTGCTTTACAGAGAGGTACAGAGGATAGAGATTCATGATCATGGCCAAGAAGAAACTTTAGCAGCACCCACTGCTTGTGCAACCCTCACTGTCATCCCCCATGGAATATGATTTAAAGAGGATTTAATTACATTTTATTTAGGGGTATCAACTAGGCTGTAAGGTGATTGAAATATTTAATTGAGACTATTCGCATAATTGTCCATAGTTAAGTGATTAATAGCAAATTAATTCCACATTTTCTATCTGCTCTAAATGTACTTTAAAAGGGATATTTTTCAAGCTTTTAATGTTCTTATCAACATGGGAGCAGACAATTATGCTTGCTTGGATACAGCGGTGGCTCCCCAAAGGCAATTCATACGTGCAGTCGTTGGATGCAACGCAAATTATTTCAAGCAGACCCTTGTCCTCTACAATGTTTATCGACCTGCTAGCTGTAGTCACCCATTTAGCTATTGCTGTCACTCCATAACAACAAACTACCAAAAGACCTTTTACCAATCTTGCATGCCACTCCCCACACCTTTTTCTTCCGACAAGAAGTCACCTCATGAGTTTGATGATGACAATTACAATCTGAGCCAGACAGTGGGAAAAACAATCATTTTTAGTGGACAAAAATCCAGGGTACACAATTGCCCCATTTGGTTACATTAGAGCTCGGCCCACGCCAGCCCTCACTGCATTCTTGTTCAATACTGGACCAATTTTAAAGATTTTTTTGGTCACATCAGTCTATAAGACAAAAATGCATGGGGAAATGTAGTCCAACATGAAAAAACAAACAAAATTACCCTTTAAAAGCAATTTGCGTTAACTCGTTATTGCGTTAGTTTTGACAGCTCTAATTTCAACACAAATATTTTACATTTTCATCCCATCTTGTTTATGTCTTGAAACAATATACCCACACTAGAAAACTAGACAAATTCTTTACCTGCCAGACAGATGGGTAGACAAAAATCTCCTGATTTATAACATTACCTGTCAACAACCCAAGTAAGATGATGTAACTACACAGAACCAGTGAATATAAGATAAATGCAGGTCAATACTAAAGAAACCTTTAGTCGTTCAGTCCAGTGTTATGTAGTGTTATGTCAATGCTATGTAGTTCAACTATGATTTATGAACGTTATGGACAAAATTACAATATTTCTGGTAGAATATTTTGCAACGGGAACACTGTATTTCTACTGTTAACCTTTGGTGCAACAAAATATGAACTGAAAAGTATGTTGTTGTCTCATCTGTGCCTAAAACAACAAGCCCCCCCACCACTTGTCTTAACACAGGGATGTTTTAGATGCTATGCTTGCAGTCCATGATGTGACACCATCACCACACAAGGCTGTGACATTAGAGGAGGATACAAAAACACACACACACACACAAAGGGATTCCCAAGGACTTATCCCAAAGTCTCTACAAACCCCTCTTTTCCTCTCTGTTCTTTGCCTCCTACTTTTTCTTTGGAACATCCCCCTCTTACAGAGAAAATGGATGTGGTAGCGCTCAACAAGGCTTTTCATAGACTTGGATGGATTGCATGTAAGCGATGAGATTGGTTTCAGTGTTCCCCGTAGACTGAAGCCTTTGGTGTTTGGTGATAAATGCCTCCTGTGTGGTAATACAGTGTGATTAACGGACACAGCCCAAAGCCTGATCCCTCCTCTCCGTCCTCACCGCACCTGAATCAATCATCTATATGGAAAGGCCACAGTCTTGTGCTGGAACAGCTGCTTAGAGCTCAGCTCTCTCTTTTTGTACTTCAGGAGAGCAGAGATGGCTGTAGGACTCACTTTGAAACACAGTGAATACAAATAGATGAAGCATACCTGCTGACGCCTATGTTATTAAGCAGGTACGCAAAAACATGTTCGGTCTAATGTTGTCTAATGCTGAGGTGAGTCTTACTTGTTGCAGTTCTACTTCAAAATATTGGTGGTAACCCTTTTTTATTTAATTTCATATTTTGAGTGGTAATGAAGTTCCATGAAAAACTGAAGTAACCTAACCACTGATATTTATGAGAAAAGAATAAATGCAAAAAGATATCACAGAAGGACTTTGACAAGTTGGAAAATTGCGTATGTTTTATCTTGGCCTTAATGTTTTTGCTTGTCTTCATATTCAATCTTTTGTAATGATGCTTCTTTACTTTAAGAGTGTGGTCAAATAGGTACAGTAAGTAAGACCTTGAAAAATAAAATTATGCAGCATCCTCAGAAATAATCATATATTATATTATGTGCATATGTTTTAGTTTGTTAAATCACTAAACCCACTTCCAAAACACCCACAGAACAAATATATCCGTAACGCTGAGGTGACAAGGCAGGTTGAATAAAAAGCGTAACTTGACACATGGTGCAGCTGACTTGATCAGATTTGATATTACGACCGACATAAAAAAAGGCTGCGGCAGCAGTTTTACAAATAGCCGTGAAACCATATTAGATTATGGCAGCGGCATAAGCAGTCAAATCAGTCCCCGAGTATTTCTGTGCAAGTCGATAAAGGATCCAGGTTAGGCCCATTAGTCATGTAGGCACCATGCATTGCATTCCCAGGCCTGAAACGACCCTGCAACTTCTCTGCACATTGTTGCTAAAAACTCTCAACACACCCAAATTGGCATTTGCAACACACTGGCTTTTATAGATGTGTAAAAACTTGAAATCAATGCTAATTTATTTCAAATGTCATTAATTTGCATTGGTTTATACTCCATCTTGAAATATTTAACTTTTGCATAATCTGCTACTTGATGACAGCAAGAGGGCAAAGCCATTTGCTGATAATTTATACATACTGTTCAAAAGAAAGCACTCAAAGACACAAATTCTTCCTCCCTCTGTAACTTGTTATGATACACAGACATGCCTTGCATTACAAGTGAAACAAATGGCCTCCAGTGTTAGGACAACCACCCTCGAAGTGAAAAGCATAAAGAAATTCCCAGCTCAGATTCCAAACATGAGATGGGAGGCTTACACAGAATAATGAATGAAGCAAAAGTCCAGTATCCATAGCAGAAAGGGGACTGATGAGAAATGATGATCTCTGGATCTGCAAGTTGGATTTACAGCTCTGTTTGGTAGCCATTCGTCTGGCACCTCAAGAGGACTCACTCCCATTGAGGGACATCAGATTCATATGATGTGGTTGAGCAGGGACATAAAGCTATTTGTTCCATACCAGCACTCTGTGATGCCATAAGATGTTTTTCTACTCTCTAGTGCTGTTGTTAGGACAGAGTTCCAATCCATACTTATTATTACACTGTGGCCTGGGACCCAATTTATACTGCAATATTGTAGGTGGCTGAACATAAATTGATCTAAAGAGGGAAATCCTTTTCTAGTGGGAAATAAAACATTGTTCAGTCAGCATAATGTACAACAAAACACATCATATAAGGATTTTCAAAATAAAACAAGACCAAGCACCTATTTATAAATGCATAAATGCAGTCTGTGAGATTATTCAAATCTCTCTCACATCACGTCTGACTGATGCCACACCATCAGTAAAGATTTGTTGATTTAATATTATTAACTACCATTTTATTATATACATACATGGCGTGACTAAATCTTATTATTTTTTTTTTTAAAGATTCTTTTTTGGACTTTGCCACCTTTAATTTTTGAGACAGCTAGGTGAAAAAGGATTCAAACCATGGATCCCTGCGTCAAGGCATAAACCTCAAAGTACATGTGCACTTGACCACTGATTTGGTATATCTTTAACTCAATGTACCTTCTCACTGTAGTGAAGCCATTCTAAAGTGTTTAATTTTGAAATATTTCACCACATCACCAGCAGACACAGCCCACCACAACATCAAATCATTGAGAGCTTCATGCCATCAAACAACGTTGGGTTTGCACACTCTTGCAAGCGGAGATTAGTCCGTGTGAAGGTGACTTTACCTGTGAGCTTACACTTAATGTGTGCCAGGTGCTCAGTCAACCCCTGAATCCAAATTGAGGAGCAGTGTGAGGCAGGCAGCCTTAGCTAGCCTCCCCACAGCATAGCTTACCTGTCACCAGCTCGCCCCAGATAAGGACAGATGACCTTTCTCCAGGTTGTTATAATAAATCAACTCCAGAGGCGGTTATTCCTGGCACGGTCTGCATCAATTGAGAAATAAAACCAGGCACCTCTGCTGGCATTTTCCACGTTACGGTTAGATATGTCAATTTGTCAAGTACACAAGTATCAACAAAACACATGCACACACACAGGCAAGGAAGTTCCCTTATTAATTAACACGGAGGCTAACCTGGTCTGCCTTGTTTATATGCTTGTTGAACATTTTTCTTTTCAGTATTTTTATGTTCTCTTGGAGTGATTTGTCCAAATATACAAAGTAAGAATGGGGTAACATGTAAATCTAAATTGGTAAAAAGAGCCAGCCAAATATTTTTGCAACACAGCACAAAAAGCTGTAGCAGCAGTATAAGGCCAACATCCAGTGTCTTCAAAGCAATATTCACGAACTTGCTGATCAGGCAGCTCTTGATCAGCAAACACTAAAGAATTTATGGTCAAAATCTTTAAGTTTTGCACAATTACTTTTTTTATGGAATGTTTGTAGTAGAGAACTAGCATGCCCTTTTCTCAATTAGAGGGAAAACAGAGCCAAAGTTAATAGTCCCTCTGATAATAGAAGCATTTGAGCAGCTCAGCTACCAAACAGGCCTCTTAGGGACATTTAACACCAAAGAATCACTGCACCAGCTAACTCATTTCTATCACACTGACTACATTTAACTAAATCAGTCGTGCTTTGCTTCTCTTCTTTTTTACCTCAGTCTAGGGTGTGATCTCACGCTGACCAAAAGTTGACTGAGAAATAGGAGTTCAGCTTCACGACAATACGTCTGGGATCTGAGAGTTCATAAAGGCAGGCGATTCAGAGTTAGAGCAAGGTATTTATCATATGTGATGGCACGGATCAAATTAAAAAAAGAAAATTTCTGTCTCAAACTACATTTTAACAGCAGAATCTTCACAGTGCCATTGCTTTAGTAAGGATATGTTTCCATACCAATAAAGCAAAAAAATGTGCTACTTTGCAGTGATTCAACACATCTTACCACAGGATGATCTAAGTCTAGTCTTATCGGATTCGAGAAAACTGTGACATGAGGGTCCTGCCAGTCACTCAACCAAATGCCACCCTTTAATTACACTATAAGAGCTGAATCAGACAATTGGAGATTCATATTTGCCGAACCAGCAAGTGTTTGACAGTGGCATCAGAGGAGCTGCAAGCCTGCTCTGGCAAGCTGCATGGCTTTCATTACCTAGAGTGGCTTTTAGAGAAAGACGGTAAGCTCTATCCACACTACATCTCGAACAGTTCCAAGCCAATTGGACAATGACAAATATCCATAACAACCCAAACACAAGCAAAGCTTTACATTTTCTCCAAATGCTAATACTGCAATGGTCTGTAAGGGCTCAGTTATTTAATCAATGTGTACTGAACAATAATGTGCAAAGACAATTCGGGTCTCCCTGTTTAGTGAATCATGTAACAAGCAGTAGATTTCAAGATAGAACTGGGACACTAATCCCCTTTCCAATACAAGAGACATCACATGGCAAAACAAAGTATAATCTTACTAAAAGTGATTAAAAAAAATGTAAAACATGGTACATACACAAATTGGAACACATCTTTAGTAGGATAAACATTGTGTGACAAAATGAGAATTACAGAGAAGAGCCTAGAGATTGTAGTCCATGGCAAAGCTTATTTGAACTCAAGGTCTGTTTGTCACATAATCTTAATTTAATGTTTTCCACATTTTACTGAGTATGTAAAGAAAAAGACAAATACTTGTCTAACCCATGTTACACATTCACCTTCTACAATCAACTTTCCGCATTACTCGCTGCTTTATTACTTAAACATTTTATAACTTTTTTTATTTAAGATGGTTACTGTGATAGCAAACAGTTACACACATGGAGCAACATTTATTTGTTGTATTTGAGTTGTGTTTCTGGCTATCTGATGAATGTATGACCAATATTCACTCTTTTTTAGCTCTGTTTTTGGTCTCCACCAACTAAAAATCTGCCTCTTTGGCTTCTAAATGCTCCACCACTTAGTATAAATAATTTTGAGCATTCATTTCTGAGCACCCTAACCAATAATCTGAGATGGTTGAGTAAAGCCTCACCTCTCTCTCTCTCTTGCAGAAATAGTATATCAATATAGCATAATGACAACTGACACCAGTAAATGTACTAAAATATCATAGTATTTTTAATTGGATGTTAAGAATCAAAATTAGGGTACTTGGATAGCTCACTTGGTAGAGCAGGCGCTTACATAGAGGTTTACTCCTTAATGCAGCGGGTGCAGGTTCAACTCTGACTTGTGGCCCTTTGTTGCATGCCATTCCTCTTCTCTCCCAACTTTCATGTCTTCATCTGTTTTGACAAAATAAAGTCCTAAAATGCCACCCCAAATGTTCTCATGCTATTTTTTGTTTCTATTGAAAAATAAAAAAAACTCCACATTTCCTTCTGCATAGTTGAATATGAACCACAGTAAATGACTTCTTGATTCTTATTTTTTTTTGTATGTCATGACGGTTAACAAGTGCATGACATATGCTGTTGCACTCACTATAGAAGTAACACTTAATTATCAAACCGACTCGATTACTGCTCATTGCCTGCTAGCAATGACGACTTGAATTATTGACACATGAAAAGCAAATCTCCGCACCCTGGAAGTCCAAGGCCTGCAAGGGCACCCACACCTCCTATGTACATCCCATCATTGGGATGAGCACTTTGCCTCCTACATCTAAAGATATGACCAGAACGGTAAATCTGCTCAACTTTCCTCCTTCGAGTTCATCTGTGCCTGGAGGGCATCCATTACCCTGCTGCTTTACTGTGTCTCATGGAGAGCCTGTGCTTTCTCTTTTTCACTACGCGAGAGCCTTCAGAGAACACAGAAGAAAAGTCTAAGTCCATCAAGTGCAGTAAAATAATGTATCAATTTACTGGTATGACTCCAGTTCCAAATGTCTTTAGAGTCTGTAAGAATCCTATTTTCTGACATATGGTGTGAGCAAAAACAGAGTGAATCTTGTGTTCTTTAGCTGCTAAATGCTCCACTGGTTACTACATTTGGTGCTGAGCAGGTAGTGTACAGTAGTTTTTTTAGAGCATTAGCACTGAAAACTGCTGCCTGCTGCAGCCGAGACCAACGCCATAAGAGCAGTGAGAGGGTACTAAAACAGTAAAGCTAAACAATAAGCTTAACGTCCACTATAAAGCTCTGTAAAGTCGAGGTAACAATCCTCTTAATCACTACAAGCTACGCCTCTCATGTTACACACTCATTTGATACATTGTCATTATAAAAGATTTTGATAATTTGCTTTTAAGTGCTCAGAAACAATTGATATTTATAGATTTTTTATGACAACTGGGCTAACTTTATCTGATGAACTATGATAGACTAAAAACAACATAATAATCAAACTGAGAAAGTGCCCACATAGCCTATTGTGTAATAAAATGAATTTAATCAGTAATGCCAAAATGAAAAATACCAGTGATGTCTGCAGGTTTAAGTTCATTAAGGTTGGGTTGGTAATGACTCCCTCATACATGCTGATCCAGGGAGATGCCCAACATTGTCATACACGGGTAGTAGATAGAGTGAGACATGCACGATTCAATGATGTGAGCTGTAAGTGGTAACAACCACGCAATAATTACTGCTCTCTCCGCATCACTTATTATAAATAAAATATGACGTGGGGTGTTATTCAGCAAAGAATTAAGGCATGTCATTGACATGTAAGTAATAACAGTATATTAGAGCTCCTGTAGGATTGTTGTAGAAACAAAGGGATACGTACTGTATATGACTATGTCATTTTTATGACTGGTGGAAAAAACATACTGTAGGCTAGAGCTTTATTTGGTTTTGCAGTACCCGCCCTCCATTGGGCAACCATCAATGGGAAACCGGTGACGTACAACACACTGGAACACAACCACCTCAGGCCAAAATGCACACAAGACTTGTCCTTCACCTTTCAGAAGACTGACAGCAATTACTGTAGGTATATGATAACTATAAAGTAGCATTTAAATCAAATGTACAGCAACTAGGCTATAGAGTATAAACAGTGTTAAAATTATTAAGAAAGCAAAGGATTTACAAAAACGTAATCATTAAAAATCAAAATACAGTAATGCCAATTTTTGTTAACAACTTTCAAGACAGCTTTTCAGCACACATAGCATACAAACCTTGAGGACACAGTGATCTAAACTTTATTATCCAGAATCAGCAGAGGACATCCTCTGCCATTGCTACATAAGCACATCTCTCTCTTTCTCTCTCTGTGCTTCATCAAAGGAGAATATCGAGGAGCGTTCGTACTATACTTAAGTTTTGGCTTTGGTCTCTTTGTACTTCTGAACTGAGCATTTATTATGCATAAGCAACAAGAAAGCTGCTAATGAAGATTTCATAAATTGATAAAAACAGCACATCAGCATGCATAAAATTACCATGAGACCACAGTTAAAATTGGAATAACTAACATGAAATGGACAGGAAAAAAGCTATACATACCAAACAACAAAGCTATACAATTGTACAGTGTTGCTCATAAGTTTAGGATCCCATAATATAATTGACTAAAAAGAGGAATAAAAAAATCATCTTTTGGAAATAGATCTAATGCCTTAATTTTGAAAAATATCCAACCTTTTAAGGACACCAATTTTCTTTGTGAATGAATAATGTATTGTAAATAAATAAATGTTCTTCCTTAAAATACAGGGGGCATAAGTATACATACCCCTATGTTAAATTCCCATAGAGGCAGGCAGATTTTTATTATTAAAGGCCAGTTATTTCATGGATCCAGGATACTATGCATCCTGATAAAGTTCCCTTGGCCTTTGGAATTAAAATAGCCCCATATCATCAAATACCCTTCACCATACATAGAGATGGGATACTTTCTATAAAATCATCTTTCAATGCAAATCAAACCAGCTATTAGTCTAACTGAAATAAAACCATGCTAATCTCCAGCACTGGTTACTGCTGTTGTCTGAAAAACAATACAGACGGGACAAAATGTTGCATTTACTGGTAAACTGGTAAACCTTGTGACCGACGTATGACCAACTGCTATCTGTTGAATTTTCCGTTACTCTGTCCTCTGTGACTGTCTACATCTAGAAACTAAGCTGCACGATGCAGGGAACAACTGACAGGCCCATGATCAGACAGTGGTTTACGGAGCGGTAGATTGGCTTTGCAAAAAAACTTTGAGCATTCTATGAATGACGCATTCAAAATATTGCTCGATCACGCAAATTTGATCGTGGGAAGCCAAAATTGAGATTGTGATTAAAATTTAATTAATTGTGCAGCCCTACTGCTGCAAATATAGAAACGATGCAAAAAAGAAAAGCACACAATGTCGATACAACACCAAAGATTCTATTGTACCTTAAAATAATGTTTCCAAAATTGTTTCAGTGGTTCATTAACTCGTTGAATGAGACATAAAAATAATGTAACAATTCCGCTCCCAAGCTGTAGGGGGAATGAAGAGGAAAAGTGCTTTGATGACTACTGTAAAGGTACTGATTGACAAGTAGCTAATGCTAATGTTATTCTTGGTGAGTAACGTAAGATGACGACATCGTTCAACACACTCATTTATTTTTAGTATGATTGTTTTGACCACGGTTAACAACTCTGGGCTAGCTAACCCACAAATTCATCAGTAATGTTAACTATATAGATAGACTACTAATCTAATGATAATTTAGTTAGCTAACACACCCCTGTCTTCTGCCTCCGTCTCCCGGCGCTGCGAGGCTTCAGTCTGGATGAGAGCTGACAACAGCCCCCGACCGCGGACACATCCACAGTCAGCCCCCCAGCCAGCTAGCAACCATCCCGTTAGCGTAACTGGTGCCCCCTCTTTCGCTTTTAGCTATCTGTACAGTTAGCTAAATTTACCAGACATAACAGGAATAAGATTCTGCCTTCTCCCACCATGACACAGGTTCGTGAAGCTGAGTAATTTTGGTTTTATTTTCCATATCGTTACAGCCCTAATAAGGGCCCTGTTCATGCTATACAGACATATTAATTGCATTGTGTGTCTGTTAAGAGGCAAAGGCACTCTAAAACTTGCCCCGTCAACTGCCGTTTTAGCTAGGTGGAAGCTTGTACACGTAGCTGCAGCTACTCCGTGTTGCCTGCACCGATTCAGGTCGTGTTTTTTTCAATCAAAAGTAGTCGCATATTTATAGCGGCAGGAGTTTTCCTTTAAGCCTGTTTAAGCTTGTTGGGTGGAAAATCTAGCAGGAGGATAACTCGGTGTAGACAGCACCGATTGTTTTCATTTGTCTCGCTACTGACAGCACTACAAATTAAAAAACAACAGAGCAACATGTTGAAATCGACCAGCATTGTCCTTTAAGTTGCAGGGCGTTTGTCCCTGTCGGCCATTGTAGATACAGTATGTGCTTATTATAGCTGTATATCCTGTGTACAATTACTTTCAGGGATAAGAAAGTTGTATACACATATATACTGTATATAGACTTTATAGAACTGAATATATTCTGAAGTGAATAAAACGGGCTGGCTCTGGATCATTCTTGAACTCAACAAATTTGTATAACAGATGTTCCAACAATATGAGACATCAGAGAAATCCGTGAAAGAACAAGCAGAGACATGAATTAAATTAAAATCATTTCAACCCTAATTTAAAGGCTGGCCATTAAATGTCACAAAATACAGTAAATATGATATGAAATCGAAACAAACTACATCGACAGATATTGAAAGAGATGCTGATCTTGTCAAAAGCAGCACCCCATTATAAAAAGATTAACTGATTACTTTTATTCATTTATTTTATCAGCAAAACATCCAGTTTCAAACTCAATGTTTCAATGCATGTCAACCACCAACATGTATGAAGTATAGGCTTGGGTTTGCTATTAAGGTCCATTTTCATGGATTTTCAGCACTAAGTTTACCACTGCTGCTTTATTCAAGGAGTATAATATATTCTTCGCTGTAGGGACATCTGGCTTTATGTTTAATAATCAAATTTCCTCACCTTAACCTGTAGCCATCACAATAAAGCTGTGTTGTTGTTTTATTAATCTCAGTAGTGACAGAGATTATCACTGCCACATGGATGGAATCTAATATTAGAGCGAGAATTCGCATGAGCTCATTTTTATTTCAATGGAAAGCAACATCAAATATGTCTCTGATACTGACCTACGACCTTATACTACACATGCAAAACAATTCTGAAAACACAGTCCATTCTTTATGCAAGTACATTTTGAAAATTAGCCCCTTGTTTAATCGTATTGAATATATCTACCTGAGTAACTCCAGACCAAACAGTTAGCTAATGAACATGCAACAATCAGAAATAATTCTAGCAGCTGTCCTCAGTGCAAGGCCTCTAAAATCGCCTGAGAAGGAAACAACCTTCTCAACAAGCCATCTTCATGCAGCAGACAAGACAATGCATGCCGCTCTTCACAGAGCAACTTAGGAGGACAGCACTTAGAGGTATGTTTCTCCAAAAAGCCCCTAAAGAAAGGCAGGCTTGCCCGCTCCACTTCTCCCCTGACTGACAGCACACTCCAGAGGAGCCCCGCCACAGGACACGCAGACTGATCCAGTCTGACACGCCTGACCTTTCCTGGGCTGCACGGCCATCTCACTGTGCAAGGGCGCCCTGACCGGCTGAAAAGGCCAAACAATGCCACGCAGTCAGTGCCATGGCCTCCTATGCCCCCCTCTCCCTTACTGCCATCTCAAGAGCTGGCAAGGTCAATGCCTGGGACAGCGGGAAGATAGCCACTCAATCTGAGAGGCTTTCAACCACAAACAAGGGTATGCCAACTGAATTTGATGTATGATTGGTATTTTCACTCTTAGGTGGAGTTAAGATTTTTGTAACAAGTGGGTTATATATTACAAATTGCGTATTATTGTACAAGTGCGCTTTTTTACTTTGACCTAATACCATTTAATATATTTCAATAAAGGCATTGCACACAAATCTATTTATGAAGGTGGAATTTGCATTATATATACAGTATATAGTATATATATATAAAATAGTAGTATAATAATACTATTAGTTATCTCACTTAGTAAATGTGTTGTGTGTAGTGGCTGGTTAGTGAGGGGGTCTAACATAATGTGTCTGCCATCAGTCTTGGTCGAAGCAGAATGATCTCAGAATAGATGCTGAGGGAGCCCGCTAAAGAACAAGGGATGGGAGGACCAGTAAGTGCAGAATAGATGCTGCAGCTGTGAAATGAAGAGCTGTCATATCCAGTGAGCACTTTCCTGAGTAAAGGAAACACTTGCACTTCTGCACAGCAGAAATAAATCATGGGCTCATGTACTAAAATGTAAGACTGTATTTTTCCAAACTGAGAAGGGAATTATTGTGTGCTTATGTGACACCACATTTGGGTTACACCACATCAGTGCTTTTTCTACATGCAAAAGTATATTTGAAAATATCCTATAACTGAGTTATAGACTTTTTACATGCCTAATACTTAAACTGTAGTGCAATTTAAAGAACCAGTTACCCCAGAAGCACTAACTGAATTGCAAAATACACACATCCACTCTGCTGAGTGAAAACACACACACACTGCTGTGACTAGTTCATTACAATGCGGCCCCCTTTAGTAATTGCACTGCATCTCACATTTGTACAAACAACTGCAAATGTCTTTTACACTAATAATACAACAGGAAATATTGTAGAGATAATGCATATCAAGTTCTACTCTTCTGTTTATCTCAGATAACTTCTGTGCATCATAAACCAAACATCTTGGGATAATTTGAACTCAGTCCTGAGATAAGATGGCATGAAATGCAAAAATGTTGTGTAATATAACAGTAGTCTACCTGTTCTGTAAGCCAACGAGAACACCTGGAAGGGACTTATTACAAAAGACGTTAAGGCCAAGCAGGGGAAGTGTACTGGTGTATGAGGATCAGGTATAAATATGTCACGTCTCAACTTTGGACAACTTAATTGACATAGATGATACCCTCAGTCAGAGGGAAGAAAAACTGTCACTGACCCTTTACCATATCCTTATGGATTCAGAGTGTATGCTTTTATAAACCTCAATCAGTTTTCAGTAGGTGCAATTGGAGCTTTGATGAGTGCCAGAACATTTGGACTGAAGGCTCACAAACACCGTTAATGCAGTGAAAGGGGAGTTCTATAAATGCTTCATAACAATTGGTTAATGGCACAAATTGGCAAAATAACAGCATAGCTGGGCAGGAAAAAGTTCATTGTGAGAGGCTGATGTGAACAAAAAGGACAAACACAGACAATTTATATGTCTGAAGGTCAAGCAAATTAAAAAAACAAAACAAATTTTGTTATAGCTGTTTATACTACATTATCTTCAGTTTAACACACTTGTGGGTAAGCTGATTGCTGAGTGATTGGTTGCAATTATGTGTTTTTACATACTTTTCGGTTCCATCCATCACTGCTCACTTAACGGTCCATGACAAAAGGATAAATGCAAATGAACACCAGGAAAAAAAATTAAACCTGTAAGTTGACCATTGGGCTCGTGCATGTGTCTTGCATCTTGCATGCATGTTTGTACACACTTGCTCTGGGATCTTGGGGGTTTGGGGGCCATAGCTTGTTTCAGCATACCTGCTCATCAACCCAAAACACACACACACACACACACACACACACACACACACACACACACGGTGAATTAAGCATACCTTTTATTTCTCTGGGCCTCCTTCTTATCCATAATTACAGGTACACAGTTCGAGAGCTCGGTCCAGTCTGCATGAAGTCCGCAGCTCCAGCCAGTAGAGAACCGGGAGAAGAGCCAGGACTCCTCTTTCCCTGGTCGGTGACATGTGCATTTCTTCTGTCCCGGCTTGCAGTCGCACGGCTGCTCCAATCGAATATTCCTCACCAAATGTCTCCCGAAAGTAGTTCCCCCGGTCTTCTGGATGTGCAGAAACACTATCACGTCGTCCCCTTTGATGTTGAACTCCACGTGTCTGTCAAGGTCTCTTTCGGTGAAGTTGAATTTTGACGGTAGTTTAGGAGGGCTGTCATCCTCCAGGTCTTGATCTCTGTAGAAATCATCGCTGTCCTGGTACGGGGTGGAAAGTAAGCTTACCCCTCTTAATTTCTCCCCAGTCTTAAAGTGGCACGAATTGCTGCCTGCGGGACATATGTACTGATAACCTATCATAACAAAAAGGACAGCTAAAATAGGAACCAAGATGAGTTTACTGGATCTATCATCCATTATATCAAGATGTTGTATTCATTCCATTACTTTGAATAATAAGTAGCAGCTTGATGGGTTCTTCAGTAGCCTAATGCTCCATGCCTCAGAAAAGACTGAAGGTGCCTATTATTTAGGTGCCACATGTTGATCAGACAACAACCTCCGGTAATCTGGACAAAAGAAGTCCCCCTTTTGGATTCTATAATACTGCCGTCTGCACTGCGCTGGAAATATTGGCCAAAGTCAAGAGTCATGTCATTTCTGTCTGTCCAACTTCTAAAGCCGGTGTAGAGCGGCATCCGTGCTGACGACTCCCATATTCCGGTATCAAGTTACAAATTAGGCAGCTGATGTGGCTTTGTAGTTCTCCCCCTTCTTTATGTTTTTAGTCGTGCTGACCCCAGTCTAAATCGCAGTGTGTTTCGTTTTGGCGATAGACTTACTTCAGCAGAAACGAATCACGGCTAAGACTGCCGGGCTGGGTCCTCCGGCAGCATCCTCGACGGGTTGGGCGGTCTGAATGACTGTGCTGAAGCAGTGCTTTGAGAGGAGGCTGCTGCATCCGAGCCGACAAACATGCATTATGCTCTCGTTGTGGATGGGCTGGGAGCGCTCTATCCCATTCCTGTCCATCCCATAATCGTGTTAAAAACTGCAAAAGCCAGAAGCCCACACGGTCATTGGCAACATGGAGATTCAAGCACATATAGGCTAAATACCGAATCCGCTGTAACTTTATGAAGCGCATTCATGCGAGTGTGACCTTTAATGATACAAGATATGGCACTATCTCTCTAGTTGCAGTGTAAAGCCAAGTGTATAAAGCCAAAATAATGTCTAACATTTTCTCGAAGACAGTAGGTTCTTGTTTCTGCAATAATGGTTACAGTCACACATAACACCATAAAATAGGCTATGGCACCGAAATGTATAGAGGCATTTATAGAGTTGAGTTGTGCCGTGATGAAATAGTTTTGATTAATTAAGAGCAAACGTTGGTCACAATACTTTTTTATGAGTTCAGTTAGGCTATTATATTTGATTAACACATCGGTCATTTTGTCACTAGTGCCCAAAGTTTCAAAATTGACAAAGCTTTAACATACAAAGTGACACCAAAATTGAGTTTTAAGGAGTACTCCACCCATTTTACACATAGGCTACGGATCAGTTTCCTGCAGGGGTCGTTTTTTAAAGCAATTTAAGTGGCCTCTAAACTTAAAGAGAAACGGAGCTGGGACCCCCAAGGCTAGCCTATATTGTAGAAATTAAGTTTCCCTTTGCACTTGGGGCATGACGTGTAACATAGGATACTGAGCTATTAAAATATAGCCTCATAATTTTTGCCATGATTTTATAAATCATGTTTTAATGTTAAACATAAATGTGGCACATCAAATCCTTATCTTTATCTGTGGATGGATATCTTAGTTAGCTACTATACTTTACCTAGGCTAAGCCTATCAGCAAGGGGGGTAAGCGAGCCTCCACAAAGCGTAGGCTACCTCCTATGAGGAGCCTTTTTGATGCTATCAAGCATCACCCGCCGTTAAATTCCATTGACGGCCATTTATTTCGGTGTCACTTTGACAGTGAGTGACTTTACACGTGAAGCGTTTAAAGACTCTATTTGTCCACTGTTTATTTCTAAAGAAACACAACAATATAAAAGGCTCCATTACTTTGTATCTCACAATATGGCTCTGTAGAAGGCGTTTTGGTAAAAAAAAGGCTAACGATTGTGTCATATCACACGACTTTCTGTCGCATAGTAGACAAATTACCATACAGGAGAAGTTTGCAGGGAGTTTCGACTTATATTGTGTTTAAGTTTATTTACTAATGTTATAGCATTTAGCTAGCCTGTGCCTGTTATATCCTTACATAACTATATACGCTATAACTACGCTCTCCATCTCCACAAGAATCGAAATGACGGAGATTTCTCTTGGCACAGCTAGCAGAAGACTTCCAACTTTTCGACAGGTTTCTCACGTCACATCTACTTTGTCAAGTTCAGCAGAAACGCTCAGCACTCACCAGAAAAGTGCTTCTAGAGTCGTCTCCATGGAAATAAACGGTATCACTTTGTCTATTAATTTTACTTTCTATGATCATCAGTGGGGATTTATATTTGCTAATAATTAGTTTGATTCATGTTAGGACAATAATTCGGAGGGCCCCTTTATTGACTCTGAGGACCCCCTAAGGGTCCCCGACCCCACCTTGAAGATCCTTGGTTTACTGATCATGGGAATAATTAATAATATTCTGTTGATTGACTGATAGATTGGCATACCTTACACATTGTTTTATCTATCAATAAGTAGCCTATAATTAATGTTGCATATTTGCCTATAAAAATATACGTTATATGATACCGTAGCTCACTATACATAATGTAACATTGTAATTATTAAATATTTCTTTGACTCGGGTAGCCTCTTATACAGATGCAACTGTTTGGCTACACAGTTTCACACTGACACACATAACGTTACTCACTCAGTAGGCTAGCCTACTACCATAGCTCAGTACCATAGACTGAATATTAACAGTCTATGCTCAGTAGACCTACACAGTGCTGTAGCTTCAGTGTTTGGTGGGACAAGTGTTTGAGCTGCAGCCGCTGCCTTTTTAGCTGTCTACCGCCGTGCCAGATTAAATTACAACTTTACCACCAGGTTTGTTTAAACTTTACACTCACTGTCACTAATGTGTGTGTCCATGCGAAGACTGTTACAAATTGTGCCCAAAAACATAATACGCCATGATTTATTTTGTATTTAACGGTTGTTTCAGACACGGATAACGGTCAGCGCGATTCACCACAATACGTGGCTACCCCGGCAACTTGGTGTTAGTTACCCAAAATACCTACCCGAAGAAACCCTTTGCTTTGTATGGAAGCGGTCAGCATCAACGGATCTAATATTTGCAACACAGTGATAAATGTAACGTTATGCATAATGTAACGCTACACCGTTACATGTTCGTTCGTTAACGCTAAATCAAGCTAGTGTACCGTTTTCATTCTGGGCTGTTTACTTTTATGCTACAGCTAAGTTAATTTCTGTCGGACCCGTTTAAACGTTAGCTAGTTATTTTATCCCTAACGTTAGACACCATGTGCAAAAGTACAGTAGTAGCTACCTTTAGTGTGTATATGTCTTTCTATTTATGATTGTAGGCTATTGTTGTAGCCTACTATTACTTCTTGTCTTTTTAGATTTAGGTTTATGTTTACTGTCTGAACGGCTGTTAAGAAGTTCGTTGTTCATTTTTGTACAATATCAAATCTTCTGCTTCTGAGGTCTAGCTAGCTAGCTAGCTAACAAACAGGTCAACGTGATTTCTTCATGTAACGTTAGCTAGCATCTCCTGCAACGGTGTCGTTACTCTAAATTTATGAGGTTGCACCAGCGTTGTGGTTTAGCTAGCTAATAGGTTTGCGTTAGCTAGCTAGCTACGTGGCACTGACTGGCACTTCTCAAAAAGCAAAGGTGCATTACTCTAACGTTACTGACGGTGTTTGCTCTCTGCCACTGTAGGTTCATGTTAGGTATCGCCGGAGATAATGAGGAACGTTATTGTGCTGTCACTGCTGCTGCTAAACATACATCATGTCATATCGGCACCCAAAGGCGTCACTGCCAGTTTGAAAGCAAAGTGGAGCATGACGCCTTTCCTCCTTGAGACAAGGTAACCAAATCACCCCAGGATATTAATGTCGAGGTCATTAGTCCAGCTCCCTTGTCAATACAGACGTTCAGAGTGTTTGAACATAATAATTTCTTGTTAGTTGCCTCATATTGTAGTGTCTGGGAACAACTGAAGACTGTAAAAAAATGTATATTCATTGAGGGAAATGATTCTTAAATTGACAGATTTGATCCTCAAGACATAACAATTCTGCAAATATGTGCCCTTTAGTGAATCATAACTTTAGTAATCATACATAATGGACTTATGAATGTCATTACCAGAAAATATAAAATCAGTTGGTGGACTGTAGCTTTAACTGTTCGGCATTAAGAAAAAGGTTTCTTGGGTCCTGTGGTTACTGACTGATGCTGACTAATACTTTCATTTTCTCTTGTGCAGTGAGTTTATTGGAGAAGATGGGAATGAGAAATTCTGGCAGTTTGTTGACACTGTGAAAGAGCTCACTGTATACAAGCAAGGAGGTATGTTGTTTGAATCCAAAATACATTTGAAATACTTTTGCACCTTAACAGGTGTGCTTCTCTTTTAAGGAACCTTGTTATTACTAATGTTGATGTGTCTCACAGAGTCTGTGCGCTCGTACTACAACTTGATCCTGAAGAAGGCTGGCCAGTTCCTCACAGGTCTTCAAGTTAATCTCCTCAAATTTGCTCTGGCCCTACGCTCATACTCACCAGCTGTTCATGCATCCCAGCAGGTACGTTGTGGTCAAAATAGTATAACTATTTAAAAAATCCTCTCAATATCAATGTCGGAATATTACAATATGCAAGATAGCCAGCCCATTTCCTATTACAGGTTTTTGTTCACCCTATTATTGACTCAAGTTGCTCTGCAGGCCTTTCTTACATTTCTTTTTCAATTTCAGTTATTCTCAAACTGTAAAATACTACACAATCAATAAAAAAAATTTCACAACAGTATTTTTATATCTCTGTGGTTTCTCACAGACTTCAAATGTGTAAGGTTAATGAGCTGTAATTGATCTAGTGACAGAGTTGGCGTTGGTTATGAAAATCAATAAGACTGCTTTTTATATAACTCTGATGCATTTATCAACATGCACATTGTGCATGTTCTTATATGCAAAAAAGTTCATATTCTGTCTAAACAGTCAGACATAAATTTTTAAAACATGTTAAATCTGGCCCATAATTAACAACAGATCAATCTTTCAAACCATTACATTCGTTCTGATATTTTAGTTCAGCCTATCACATGTTGTCAAATGTAGATTCCTTGCAAAAGTGAAACATTGTACATGTAAGCATTCCTTTGCTAGTTTGGCTGCATGTGCAGTAAGTGAGTTTCACTAGATAAGATTTTGGAATGATATGTGGACTAGCAGACCCTCCTTCGCAGCGCTGTGGAGGAAGGTCTGGCAATGCGAGACTATCAACTGAGAGACTTATGAACCCCAGTTTCAATAAAAAAATGTTTCACATGACATGAATTATAATTGTATACTACAGTTGGCTTTGGACTAAATTTGACTTTAATACTGTGCAAAGTCAGTGCACTCTGTGAACACAAATCTTTGAAATGATAAGGAGGAATTACATTTTGGTGACAGTGATACACCATTGATGAAGTTCTCTAATTTTTAAATGTGTTAAACATTCAAATGAATAATGGCCTTTTGCAGCGGAAATGAAGTGTTTTGCTGCACAGTATAAATTGTTGTGGTGATTGCAGGAGATTACTAAGAAAAAAACAATCACGTAACTGATTTATCTGTAATTAATTTAGGCCTATGTTAAAAGTGATGGTTCTTCACTAGATCCTGGCAGTGATAGCGTAATGTTGTGACCAGAGTCGTATAGAACATTCTTGCACTCCTCCATGCATTTAACAGATAGCCAGTGATGAGCCTCCACCTGAGGCTTGCCTTGCCTTTGTGTCCATCCATGGTCAACATAGCTGCAGTACCAAGGACATCAAGAAACTCCTGAAGGCAGCTGCAGGCAGGTAACACAGAATAGCACCGTCTTCTGTGAATAAATTCAATCTGTACAGCAGAACAACCTGATTGGTTTACAGTATTGTTTTCATTGAAATGTTGCTTTCGCTGACTGCATTTTGCCTGTAATCAACATAAAAATGTTTTTGATACAAATCATTGTATTTCAGAAATCTCTTCAATAACATCTCCAACTGTTTGCAGGCCAAAACCATATTTATTAAGGAATGATCACACATATCCAGGGGTCAATAAAACAGATGTGCCAGTTGTGATCCTCTATGCTGAGATTGGAACCAAGGATTTCACCTTGTTTCATAAGGTGCTGTCAGAGAAGGCTGGAGAGGGCACACTTAAATATGTGCTGCGGCATTTTGTAGCGGTGAGTAGCAATGCTCTTGCAGCCATTTTAAAGTGATGTTCCACTGATTAAATGTTTTAATAAATAATGTGGTTTCCTGTTAGTCTCAGTGAAAGTTATCTAGTTATCTAACTTGTGCTTTTATCTTTTGTTTTTTACACAGAAGAACTATTTTAGATTTTAAATGATACGGCTTGTGCTATTCACATTTTTTCTTATTGTCAACATACTCCATAAAAAGATCAGAACCAACATTAATCTGTTCTACTGACAAGTATTGCCTGTGCTGGTAAAGCCTAATATATTTTATTCCCCTGTGCCATGGACCTCCATTGCTTCATCTTTACTTTAGATGATGGCACTATTGCATTGATTGATGGGTGTAAAAGACTTCCGATTGTGCCTGTGAAAGCAGGCAGTGCGTTGCATCTGTGTGACATGAGTGTCAAGGTTGAATGTCAGTATATCTGCTGCCGTATGTGCTTATTCTTCTCTCTGGTAAAATATGTTATGGAACATAACTTTCGCTGACTGTCTAGTATTGAAAAACCCCTTCTTGTAAACAAGGGATGTACACATTAACCACAGTTGGACGACATGGTGTAAAGAATGTGGGCACTGGCACTAATGTTGGCTGAAAATGTCTGAAATGCAAACGGAATTCTGACTCAACCAAAAGGTGCTTGATGGGGTTCAGGTCAGGGCTCTCTGCAAGTCAGTCAGGTGTTAACACTTTTCTTAATTGGAAGGAACCTAGCCCAAACAATGAAAAGCAAGCCCAGACCACTCCTCTCTACCAAGTTGTGAGGTGGTATAGTTCAGACCAACACATTTCCTTCGCTTCAGAGTCCAAATGTGTATGTGTTTTACACCACTTTAGCCAACTCTTGGCTTTGCACATGGTGATATTATGCATATGTGCTGTTCAGCCACGGAGACTCATATCATGAAGTTCCAAAAACACACAGTAGATCATGTGCTTACGTCGCTTCCTGAGGCATTTTGGTACTAAGTTGTGACTGCTGCAACTTGCAAGTGAAGACAATCTCCCGGGAGTCAGCATTCAGCCTACTGCTGTGCAACTAAGCTGTTGTTGCTCCCAGGAGGTTCCGTTTCACAATAACAGCACTTACAGCATAGTGTGGCAATATCTAGCAGACCAGAAATCTGATTCATTTATTAGAAAGATGGCATCCTATCCCAGTACCTTGTTGAACGTCTCTTGTCACCTACTTTACTCTCAATGTCTGTGAATGGAGATTACAATAGAATGTTTGCATGCTTGATTTTATTTGCCTGCTAGCAATAAGTGTGGCTAAGGCAGCTAAATCTACTAATTTCAGTGCATGTCCACCCTAATTGGCCAAGTGGCCATATATTGTGTATAGGTATTGGCAGAAAGCACCCCCCATGGAATGGATCTGCATGTCTTGATGACTATTGTCACATTGCTGTTGACAGAAATATACATGTAAACACTCTACACTGTTTTTCATTTAAGCCATTACTCTGCTTCTGGCTGCTTTCAGAATCCAAAGCCTCAAAAGATGCTTTTATCCGGCTATGGTGTTGAGCTGGCTATCAAAAGCACAGAATACAAAGCTGTGGATGACACCAAAGTTAAAGGTCAGTTTGTGACTTATTAAACATTCTATGCTGGACTTCGCTGTGTCCATAGCAATAAAACACAAATCTTGTGCTCTTTAGATTCAAAGACCGTTATAAACGCTGAGGATGATAATAATGATGAAGTCCAAGGGTTCATTTTTGGAACATTAAAGTAAGTAGATTAAATGTAACATGTCATTTAGCAATTTTATTTCTCTATTGTAGTTTCTGTTATTGCTGCTGGACATCCTAGGCTTTGTGTGACCTGATAAGTCTTTGGATTGTATTTGTATCTTCATCTTTTTCTTTTACTTCTCTTAAGGAAATCTCACTCTGAACTCCAAGAGCAACTCGTCGCGTTTCGCAAACATCTCCTGGAGAGTACCGATGACGTGGTCCCTCTCAAAGTGTGGGAAATGCAAGGTATTGACGTTCTATTTCAGTTGTTCAATGACTATTAGAAAAAAAGTCAATACAGGAATGTACAATTACTGCAATGTGGATTTTTGTTGTTTTAGCTTTCAAGTAATATACCATTTATGGAGATGCTGTTTTTTTGTATCATTGTCTTTGGCTAACAGTTAATAATTGTTAACACAGTATTCTGAATCTAATCTCCTGTGATTGAACTCCACAGATCTTAGTGTCCAGGCAGCTGCCAAAATCATGTCCGTGCCAAAGTTTGATGCCCTGAAGCTCATGCAAGACCTCAGTCAGAACTTTCCTAGCAGAGCCAGGTCAGAAAATTATATATTATTATTATTATTTTACCGACTGGCTAACATATTTGAGTCCATTTCAAAATCCATATTTTAGAAGACCTACTCTGTGTGGCAATGCGTAAAGTGCACATGAAATGTCTTTTATAAACACATGTTTCTGCATTATCCACAATAAATACAACTTTAATACAGAGATCTAATCAGATTTTTGTTGTTTGCTTATTTTGGCTCAAGCAACTTGTAATGTCACCAGAAAGTGCTGAGTAAGAGTCTGTGATTATAGGGAATTGACTGAACTTACCATCTTGATGCCCCGCAGGTTTTTGGGGATTAAAACTGGCATTTTACTGCCAACTTGGGATGTGCTGAAAGCTGATGGTGTATGTACATGATTTACTGTTCCCACAGATCACTGACAAGAGTGGCTGTAAAGCAGGAAATGAGAAAAGAAATTGAGGAGAACCAAAAGGTGCGATATAATGAGCAGCGTTTCCACATGATAGTGCTGGAGGTTTTCTTTGATAACATACTTAGTCATTGCAAAGGTTTTTATTTTAGACAATGAGTTTCTAATCTGTATTTGAAATATTTTCCATTTTTGAAAGATGAGACATTAAAAGGTAGAATTGCTCATTTAAGTTTTTTTTTATTCAGCTAACACTTTGAGCTCGTTCTTTCAGCGTCTCAGTCTTCACCCAGGAGACGGGGAGCTCTTCATCAACGGACTGCACATTGATCTGGACATTCACAACCCTTTCAGGTAGGAACCCAGCAGGAAGGAGCAGTGGTCTGCCAGTGGCTCTCCACAGGAAGGTTGGTGCACCGCAAAACCACTGCCAAACAGCTAATGTGTATGAGAAATTAGCCTCTGATTTTGTATTTACAGCATTTTAGAAATCCTCAGAGGAGAGGCCAGGGTCTTAGAGGGGCTTCATAACCTAGGCATAAAAGGAGAACATCAGGGGAAGCTGCTGAGGTTGCCTGTGAACGCTGTGGAGGACAGCTATGCCTTAGATATCAGACATCCAGCAATAATGGTGAGTCCTGTCCAAAAGCATTAATCTGGCCCAGATCAACGCTGCAGGTGTTTTTCTTGTTTGTGTACCCAGATTTGAATTAGTGAATCAGTCATCAGGCGATTGCAACAGTTATGAGCCTGCCAGAAGATTCAGGCAGTAATTGGGAATTCAGCCAAGAATAGCTATCAAATTAAAAAAGTTTTCATTTTGGCCCCTCTGGCCATTTTAATATTCTAGATTCCATAAAAATGCCAAAAAATGAAGAATTTAAGCCTTTCCACATTCAACAAGAGATCTGTCCTTTCAGCTTGCCTCTCCCCTTCTAGATACAGAGAGTATGTGCAGTATGTGTGTCTGACATACAGACACACACACACACACACACACTCACAGATAATGATAATGTGGCAGCAAAGGGGAAGGTTTGCGCTGTGGTGAGGCTTGTACCGTGAGAAAGAGAAAGACCACAGTTGGGGCCAAATAGGCCAGCAATGATTTCTTGATTTATCATTTTGCAACAATGATTATGGTCATTTATCATAAAAAGTCATATTTAATAGCTTACTGATGATGGGCAGTTAAGCTTTATAACAAGTGTACATATTAAATGTTATGTAGATCAGATCCAACATATTTCTGTACACAGAAGAGTTCATGTTAATGTTCTGTGCAACAGCTTTAATCATTTACATGCATGTAATTATCTGTTTATTGGTTAGATTACTCTAGTTAAAGCCGTTTAAGTTGAATTTATATTACTTTTACACCTTGTGATTAAATATTTCAGGGATAAAGGCAAGCAGTTAACAGGAAAAAAATATTCATTTAAAAGTTACTTAATGTAACACTCTTACTAATAAAATGTATTTATAAAGCACTTTCCACAGACATAGGTCATAACGTGCTTTACAAGGGCAAACACAAAAAATACAGAGTGAGAACACAAATCACAATCAGTATAACACAATAATATTAAAGTGCAGACCATTCAACCAACGCCTGTGTAAACAAGTATGTCTGATTCTGATTTTTAATAGATTCTTAAGGGTGGATACACCGCAACTGCAATGTCTTATTACTCTTGATAAATAACAGGATGCACTTATCACCATATTCATACACCATACTATATTAATGTCAAGTACAGGGTGTAGTTGCTGTTGGAAATTCTTTGATTCTAGCATTGGATACCCAGCATTTGTAAATGCAAGTTTGGAATTTGGAGTTGTGGGAGAGGTTGCTGGTGGAGGTTAGGTTACATAGTGCAAAAGAGGTAAAGTGTTTATAGTCCCTGCTAACATATTTGAGTTTAGATTAAGCCATGTTGAGGGACTTAATCTCTACTTCCCGAGGGTTACTGTTCTGTTAATTGTACTTAAAGATGCAGTAGGTAATACATTGTATAAGTCTTCTGTCATATTTGCTGACCCCATGTCTGAGTAGAACTACATATAGCAGGTAATTTAAAAGAATCTGTCTCCTCTGGCAGCATCTACAGCCTGTAGTGCAATTTGCAAAAATCCTGTGCTCCCTGTTCAGATCCTCCAATCAGGGCCAGAGGGGTGTCTAACTGTCAATAACTGTTCAGGCACATGCATTCATTCATTCATTCAAACCTTCCCCTTTGCTGCCACAATATCATTATCTGTGTGTGTGTGGGGGGTGGGGGGCGGCTTAGGAGACCGTTTGGGCTTTAGTAGAAAGGGGGGGAGGGACTGAGAAGTTGTTGATATTCAACTTCTTTGGCTAAATCCTATCTACAGCACCTTTAACTCATGAATATCATAATTTTTAGACAAGCCATCTTTTTGTCATGCATTTTCCAGTGGATAAATGACATAGAGAATGACCCAGTATACCGCAGCTGGCCAACAGGGGTACAGGAGCTCCTCAGAGCCACTTTTCCTGGAGTCATCCGGCAGATCCGACGCAATTTCTTCAACCTGGTGAGTCTCCTGAAGGCCAGGAATGATGCAGGGTAGTGGTGATAAAGAGAATGAATTGAAAAAGGTCATCATTTCAGTGAAACTTTAAATTCTCTTTTCTGCTAGACTACATTAGATAGTTTTGTGTCAAATTGTGGGCTGTTGAAAGCATTTCAGTTAGTACAGTCAGACACACTGTTACAAAAGAGAGCCTCAATGATCATCAGAACAGTCTGGGACTGGGTGTATTGTTGTATCTGCTAAACTCTGATATAGCCATGATCCAAGTCAGATAATGTGTATACAAATGTATTATGATTCAGATTTGATGCTGGTGCCTTTGTTGTTAGGTGCTGTTCCTAGATCCAATACGGGAAGAAAGTGTTGAGCTTATGAAACTAGCAGAGCTTTTCTACAAGCACAAGATCCCCCTGAGGTTGGTGCTGTTATTCCTCACGCCTCCACAGCTGTTTATATGGTCCACTCTTGGCATTTATAATCTTAACCACGTAGTGATTCTCATTTCACTTGCAAATTCAATACTTGTTTTTGCCCCCTTTCTTTAGAATTGGATTTGTGTTTGTTGTCAACACCAAGGATGAGATTGATGGCTTCTCAGATGCAGGGGTTGGATTTTACAGAGTGCTGAATTACATTGCAGACGAGTACGATGTATCCCAGGCTCTGTTGTCCATGGTCTCAGTAAGTATGTCACATGTATAAATCTCTGTTGTTTTAGCAAGCATTTCTTGAACTAAAGTACACTTCTCGCCAGCTCATCTCTTCGTGCCTCTGAAGTCAGTTGTTTTATTGTGCCGTATGTTCCCATGGTTTAAAACATTATTGGACTAGATAAGTCAGTGGGATTTTGCCTCTGGTATTAGTTCTTCACATAGAGTTGGGAATTGACAGTTGCCGAGATCTGAAGACAGTGATCAAATCTGATCTGACTTGCCACTCTCTTGCAGTTGTACAACAAAGTAGATGCCGGGAAGATGCTGTCTGCTGATACAATTTCTGCTTACCTGAAGAGAAAATTCCCTAAAGCCAACGCTGAAAGGATTCTTGGTATAGAATCCGAGTATGACGACAAGAGAAAGGTAAGGAGATAAAATAACTTTGTTCTGTTTCTTTCCGTTTATTGGAAGTAAGAATAATAAATAAATAAATTAATTAATAAGTTAGGAGCAAGGATTCAATCCATGTCTTGTTTGTTCCAGCACGGTGCCCTCTTCTACAAAAAGAGTGGCCTAGGTGCACTACCACTGGCTTTATTTAATGGAGTCCCTCTGAGCCCTGATGAGATGGACCCAGACGAGCTGGAAACCATCATCCTGCAGCGCATAATGGACACCACCACCGCCTTCCAGAGAGCTGTCTTTTTGGTACGACATTGTCTGTACTCACGCTTCATAATCAACCTGCCAAACCTACCTCTTTTTTGGGCCAGGAATAGAACGTTTAGATTAATATACATGGACACATATATGAGTGAATTGACGTAAAGAAACCTTAGAAAATTGCTCCGAGGCACTTGATCCATGCTTATAGTATGCATACGGTTATTTATCACATACTAGCCTGGCGTTACAAAAAGCTTGACATTAAATAGTGGTTTATTGCAGCAGCAGAGTATATGAATTAAACAGAGCCAGTACTGTGTGTGTTTAAGACAATGGGGTAAATTATTAGAAGCATTATTGCTAATTGATCAATAGCAACAGCATTTTAGCTGGATATGCTATATGGCGGGACATTGCAGTTTTACAGTTTATAGTGTATGAATATTCTTCCATGGCCCTCCACATTATTGCATTTTTAGACATGTTTACACTTCACTGTTATCAGTTCAGAAATAGGGCAAACAAACGATCCAGTATTTCCTTGGTGTTCTCACGGACTCACTGTCATCTGTTCTGTCCTATGCCTACAGGGTCAGGTGACTGATGGCTTAGATGTGGTGGACTATCTAATGGAGCAGGCCAATGTGGTTCCCAGGATGAACCCTTTTATTCTAAGCACTGAACGGAAGTACCTTGATTTCACTGCTCGCCCAGGTAACCTGTGCTACTCATCTTAAACTATCCATTATTGATTCACTAGCTAAGTTACCATCCATTTGGCAATCGAATTATCTAAAGTTTGGTAAAAAATAATCTCATGTGAATAAAGCTGGTGAAAGTGTGTTTCCATCCAACGGCTTTAAAGCGAATAAAAACCTGTACGTAATGATGTCACTTGCTGTTTTGCAATCAAATTGGAATAACATATTGATTTTAGACATTTTAAGGTGTTTCCATTTATTTTTGCACTGAATCGCACTACATTCAAGCAAACTTTTGCAAACAAAGTTTTTCTAGACAAAATGGATCGCGGCATCTACCAACACATGATCAATATTGCAAGTTGTAGTGCTTATGTGCCAGCTGATAGGAACATATTAAGCTATAATAAGAAAACAACAACACGATCAACATATTGCTATGGTGATGCAGATGCAACTTGCCTTCTATTTTTTCTCCAGCACCGCTGCGAAACAACTCTTTTTAAGACATGTCTCGCTGTTTACATTTACTCCGGAGGACAACCCACGGCTTGTCGTAACCTTTGTTGGCCTTATTCCTTTGCGAGTTCCTGAAAACATTAAATTAAAAAAGTCTCTCGTCTCCTCGTTTGTCCACTTCCATCTGTCTTTGTTGACACCCGCCATGTGTGCAAGCAGAGCGGAAATACTGGGCGGAAATGAACTAAAACTTCTTCTTTGTTGTGTGGCGGGTTGCAAGCATAAAGTGACCTAAAACCTAATCGCAATTCATTATTTATATTGGCAAATAACGTTTCCATCAATGTTTATTGCTTAAGACGTATATCAATCAAGATAAAATTCGATGAGACCGAATGTATTTCCTTTGAGTCGATATTCATGAAATTCCATCGAATTTTACTGTTTCCATAAGGCATTTTTCATTCGATATCACTTAATTTGGATAAAAATGTGTGCATGGAAACAAAGCTATTGTCTATTTCCTTTCTTTTTTTATTTTTTCTTTCTTAATTTGCAGTTGTAGATGACTGGGAGGATGCAACTATGTTTTCATACTACGACTCCAGAGACAAAACAGCTGTGATGGCAAAGAGAATGAAGTACTTTACAAATAGTGGTAAGAAGTCACTTATTATTTTATTCCTTGGTTTCCTAATTAACACAATTTCAGATGAATACACACCCTTTCATGTTCAGTAACACAAAGACTTGCAATATAAATCCCTTATTCAAGCATCCCCATCTTATGGAACAACTACATTTACTCATGTAAAATGAGCAGTATCGAAACAAAAATGAATCCTGCACTGCTTTACTGATGTATGAAAGTGTGAAATTGACCTTTGTTAAAGAAGACAGGCTGTGCCTCAAGCAAGATAATTGCTGGGTCTGCTGACTGGCTTTCGGCCAACAGTTTAAATGGTCGTCAGAGCTGCATTTCTATGCTCAGGCCTGGAGAGTAGCTGTCTCAGTGAGCTGAGGAGGCTGATTGCCATCCTCCCTTTGTGAACTAGCTGACCAGCTGACTGCCTGCTTTTCTGACTGACTAAGTGACTGAGTTATCTATATACCAGTTTATCAAACAAATGTCAGGTAATTGCAGTGGATAGCAGGGCAAACTGGGCAGAATGTATTTTAAAACAATGCTTACATTGAAATGCCTTGTGATACAGTGTGTATGTTGCTCTTCTACCTTAGATGAGGATGGGATGAGTGCTGTGACCATATGGATAGCTGGAGATTTTGAGAAGGTCTCAGGAAGAAAACTGTTGTTCAATGCTCTGAAACATATGGTGCGTATCATCTACTCTCTGTCGTGTTCAACTCTCTTCATTTTTTTATCCCATCATTAACTTTCTATATGTAAAGAATTAGAAAAGAATGATCTACAAATGTATTTACATATGTCATGTGTTTGTGTGTTGTTTATTATGCGTTAAAAGCATAAACGCTGATTTTATGTAGTAAAATTCATCGAGAATGTATTCTTGACAATATATCACAAGCCTTAAATTCTTAGAAGTAATGAATGTTGACTCAGTCAATAAATCTTTTTCACATTGGCTTGTCTTTGACACTAATCGTGCAGCTGGTGTTCCTTTAGCTACAAAACTAAATCTCTACCTCATTATGAAGCAGAAGAGATGAGATGAGAAGTACATTGAGATACCTTTTTACTGATTATTAAGGCAGGTCCATAGACTAAAAGTAAGGGCAGGCCTGCATGACCTAAAATTAAGTAAGTTTACTCTGAAAATATAAATTAATTTGTATCTGCTTGTGTGCCCTCCAAAAAATCATCAGTACATATGCGATGCCTCTAAAATGAAATGTTCACTGTTGATGCACTACAGATGAGTGGAGTGTGATACAGCAAGCAGGCATTTTGTATATGAAAAAAAGATTCCATGCTGGTATAATAAGCAGAATAGGACAAACCTTTACTGTTACTTTCAAGCTATCAACATTCTCTTCTCCCAGTGCTCTCTGTCAGTGAGACCTGCAGACTGTGGAAATATGACTGTGTGTGTGTGTGTGTGTGTGTGTGTGTTGTGTGTGCGTGTGTGTGTGTGTGTGTGTGTGTGTGTGTGTGTGTGTGTGTGTGTGTGTGTGTGTGTGTGTGTGTGTGTGTGTGTGTGTGTGTGTGTGTGTGTGTGTGTGTGTGTGTGTGCGTGCGCAGAAAGCCAGCCCTGGAGTGCGTGTGGGGGTGATAGATAACCCCAGTGGAAAGCCCAGTGAAGATAACACTGTGCTGTACAGGGCTATCTGGGCCTCTCTCCTCACCCAGAAGAATAAGGCTGCCGCAGAGTTTGTACAAAAACTCCTGAAAGAGGAAAGCAGCCAGCTCCTCCAACAAGGGACCAAGATGAAGGACTTACTAATTCAGGTAATGAAGGGGATTCAATTCTGTTTTTTTGCTTTGTCAGATCAGAGATAATCAGATTCCAAACAAGTGATTTACTTTTTTACATTGCCATTATAGTTATGTATTAATGTTAGGGGTCGGTGAAGGATAAACACTTATTTCATGGTATGTGACATTCTTTATTACAATATCAATAAATATGGTGATGTAGTTAATTTTCTGTAAATTTAATCGATTTTTGATTTAATTTGATTTATTTAATTGCATTAATAATTCCTTATACAGGAAAAGACATCCAATACAATTGAGGATAAAAACACAATAAAGTCCAGGACTTATTTCCATTGAGGTCCACAACACATAACATCAGGGCAAGACAAGACAGTTACAAAATGCGTAATTATCATTGACAAGATATAACATTTTACTTAATAAATAAAAATAAAAATGGTAATTTGCCTTTTGTTCTATTCTGAAACCCTGTCTAATAACCAGGCCTTGACTGTCTTTTTGAGGACATTACTTTAAATTGCCGATCTAACTTGCTCCACTGAACTGCCCATATATAGGCAAAGGTTCCTTTCCCTAACGCTGTCTTAAATCTATAAGGACACAGGTCAGATATGCTGCCCCGCCATAAACTATTTTGACATAAAATAACCAGATGGATATGTCTGTTTTAGGCTAAGCCAGTGTAAGAAGTACAATATCTGAGGTACTTCACATCACATTGCTGAAAAATCCTATAAATCTAATGCTGTCATAAAACTGTCCTGCTCACTGATTTGCAACACTGCCTGCCATGGACTAATACAACCAGAGGTATAAAAGGGATAGTTACCTAAATCTAAACAGTATCATAAAATCTCTAACAGCTGATAAATTTATATTGTGTCATGATATAGTGTCATATCATCTAACCCTAAATAATTGATTTGGAGATTTTAGGTTGCTCTCCTTGATTGTGTCAGTGAGGGGTGTATGTGTGAAAAATGGGAGGGATGTTATTTAACACTGACATAATTGATAATTTTTTTTTGCCAGATTTGATGAGCATAATGGCAAAAATGACAAAAACAAAGGTTTGGATCACTTATAAATAAATAATTTATAAAGATTTGTCTGCTACTGATTCAAGTGCACAGTCAAGGAAAATGGTGATTGATGAGCCCATCTTCTCATTCCCCTCCTGAACACCAGCTAACAAAATACATTTAGAGCACGCGTGATGCTCCACAGCCTGTGGATGCCAAGGCAAGCAGCCTACTCACTGTCAGTTCCACTTGATCTGTCACTGAGGCTAGCACAAGGTGGTACCCACATGCTGAATCTTCTAGCTTTAAAGTGCTAGTGGATACCTGGTCTCCAGTACCTGATGAATAGCCAAGCTTGTGCTCACTGTTCACGGTTGTGAGAGCCACATGTGTTCAGCCAAGCCTTACCATCACTTTGCTGCTGTAAGCAGTCTATAGCCACTAGTGTTCTCTATGCTGTAGTGTGTGCAATATCCACCCACACAGCATTGCATACAAGAAAACAAATTCTCAGGCACTTATCAACAACTCAGCTGACAGGAGAGCTCCCACCAGGAATAAGTCAGACAGCACAGGTTACATTTGGGACCAATCATAACAAACTGCCCTTCAATTATGCCAGCCTTAAACAATGGGGAGAGGATGGGCTGTAAATAGCAATAGAAAGATGGGTCGGAAGTGGCTGTGAGTTGAGACCCAGAGTCGAGGGATATAAGTTTATTATTGGCTGCCAGACAGACTTGCTGACTGCATTGTACTGACATTATTGGTATTTTACCTGTTCTCCTGAGGAGAGATGTTGGAGAAACTAATAACCTGAATCCACAAAACCTCCACACTCCCACATCTAATTTGTTACAGACAGAACTTGCAGAGGCTTAATTAAGAGTTTGTTATATTAATTACAAATTGATTAATCTAATTTTCATGTATGCATTTCTGACAGCTCGGTCCTCTGGCTGAAATATTTCATGTTTGAAAACTGTAGTGATTGCGCTGATGAATTATCTTTTTGAATTAGCCTCACATACATTATTCCTCACACCAATGCATCACTCAGATTTTGTTTTGAACAGGGTGTAAAGGGAAAAAGGTCCTTAAGCTAGTTTATTCGATCTTACAGTACATTGCAAATTCAAATGTGAGCCAACCATGCAATCAATTTATCTAACATACTGAGCTAACATTTGTTATTCTGCTCTAGGGCATGGACAGAGATTCTTTTGAGAAAAAGTTCAACACACTGGAAGTGGATTTTATTCGTAGTCAGCAGCTGTTTTGTCGAGACGTCCTGAAACTGATCCCTGGACATCAGGCAGTGATCAGCAACGGAAGAGTGAGTGGACTTCAACCCCAGCTTAATTAGCATCTTCTCACTTATTTCAGAATAAGAATCCATCAATTTCTGGATAAAAAGTTGATTAGACCACATTAGTTGTTGTACGGTAAAACATTGTGTAAATGTTGCTGCTGTTGTTTGGTAACAGTGAAGTAGGAAACTAAGCCGCTGCACTTTGGAGGATTTTCCCTCTTGTGTTTTCAGAGTGCTTCCTTTGTACTGTTAAATCAGCATGGATGTTTCTCAAAGGTCACAGGTGGCACAAACTGTGTTGTGCGTGTGTCTGTGTGAGTGTCTGTATGTGCTGACTATTTGTATGTACAGAGCTGATGATTGATGTCTCAGCAGCAGTGATGCTGACAGCCATGGATGAAGAGGCCAGCCAATGAGATGGCAGTAACAATTAATATCATTTTACATTCCTCCGCTGCAGTGGCAAGACTCCTGAAATAGAAAGGAGGAAAACACACCGGCAGTCACTGAATACCATGACTTCACACAGCACACAACACAACATCACATTACATTTAACACCCCCTTGGCTCGTAGTAAATAATACATGCTGAGATAAGAATTGGAAAAGTTGTGTTCTGACTGCATTACTGTCTTTGTTAGATCCTCGGTCCATTTGAAGAGCAGGAAGAATTCACTGTAGAGGATTTCCACTTGCTGGAGAAGATTACACTGAGCAGTTCTGCAGAGAAAGTCAAAGCCAAAGTTAAACTGATGGGGATGAAGCCAAAGCAGTACGTTTTATACTTTTCTGTCTTGGTTTGTGAGAGAAACAGCCTATTTCTTTAACTGCCTTTGATAAACATTTGAAACATCCCATCATTAGAGGATAATGGCAATAGTTGTTATAATGTGAAATACTTTTAGAACTTTTCTCTTTCTGCCATTTTAGTCTTGTCTAATAGGTTCTATAAAGAAACAGTCCTCATATCTTCCTCTGAAAAAAATATTTAATCTTCTGCTATAAAAATCTTCTGGAATGCACAAAATATCAGTGTCTCACTCTAAGTAAAAAGTAGCCTTAATTGATTTATGAGGATAGTTGTTAACACCTTGACATCACATTATGTGAGCTCTGTTTGACATCTCTCCTAAAACGTAGCATTAATAAATGATGGACTGACCCTGTTGACTGACACCTCCTTTTCCTTAGCGCCAGTGACTTAGTCATGAAAGTTGATGCCCTCTTAACTGCAGCCCCCAAAGGAGAAGTCAGGAGGGATGTCCATTTTATCAAAGACAGCCACAGGTAGGCAACCTTTTTCCTCTGTTTACTGTCTTATTGGACTGCAGTCTCAGAAAAGTGTTTACTCTCCTTTTGTTATAATGGACCTGAAAATTGCAACACCGTTATTTCAAGCAGTGCAGAAAGGCAAATGTTTTGATTTGCAGTTCTGCTGAATTGTATAACCTCGTGTTGCTGAATCCGCTTTGGTGGTGTGTTCTCCTCCTCAGTGTGCTTCATCTCTCCCCACGTGAAAATGAGGTGTTCTATGATGTTGTGGCCATTGTTGACCCCCTCACTAGGGAGGCACAGAAGATGTCTTCTCTACTGATTGTAAGCTGTATACTTCTCTTGTATTCTTCTTCTTTCTTCTCCATCGATTCCTAATACAGCAGGGACACGTTAAAATTCCTCTAACTGAAAGCAAGGGTCCAGAAACACCAGGATTGCCAAGGTGCAACATTTCAGATATAGTTTGTCTTTCTTCTATCCTCACATGATGCTTTGAACACTTTTCATGGTTATAGTCAGTAAAATTGATTGGAAAAAGTCCCATTCTTGAGCTAAACGAAAGGTATGCTGTATAGGGTTGTTTAGAAACAGTTTCCTTAGGGGGCTTAGTTTCACTGAAGGTCTGTTAGCTGTCTGCTGCATCTTGCCAGAGGCTTGTTGTGGTAAAAAATTTGATTGGTGAATGGGTGAATATGAAAATATGACTCACCATGCCTTCACAGGCAGCCAGTTAGACAGCCACCGTCAGTAGCTGTTGTTGGCAGTACACACCTTGCTGTAGTGTACTGCAGTATGCAGTAGAGCTTATGAAAATTTCTGATGCTTATGATAATCTTAGCTAACTTTAAGGAATAATCACTATTTGTTGACCACTGGTATACCAAGAAATATCTTATTTAAGGATATATGGGCCTTGTCATTTAAGAACCTCTTAAAAAATGAGTGTAGGAAGAGTAGTGGCCTTTAGCCCTTTTGTTTTATGAAGTGTGTCTTGTACCTCTCTGCTGGGCTGGGCTCTACCTTGCTCCGGTTTTTTATAACTGGGTCTTCTGTGACTCTTGCAGGTGCTCAGTCAAGTGGTCAATGTGAGACTGCAGGTGTTTATGAATTGCAGGGCCAAGTTGTCCGAGATGCCCCTCAAGAGGTAAACTCCAGCTCTAACAGTAATTACATTTTCCTGTTTGACGTGTTTGTGTATCCTCTGACCACTACAGACTTAGCATCTCTGCCTCGCTTCTTCCCTTTGTAAGATTACACTGCACAGATGCAATCTGCTTAATAACACCACCTTATTGCTTTGGGCCTCCCCTTGCATCTCTGGGCAAATTGCTTACAGCTTGAACTGTTGTGGTTCAAAATATGCAGTAAAAAACACACAATGATAAATAAAAAAACAATTGAAAGGTTTAAATTGCCTACGTTAACATTTACACTGCTGAGTGAATGCTAGTCATTATGTAATCTGGGGTGTTTTCTTTTTTAATTAGTTCTATAATAGGTTGAATCATTTGTAGTCGTAGTATATTGAAATAGCTCTAATGTTGTTTTTTTAATACCAAATTAAATATTTCCAGGAAGTTTACCCTCACTTTGGAGGGACAGTTTACTGTATGACCTTTATTGACTTTTGTCAGAGACCACACAATTCACTCACAAGTCTCCCCCCCCCCACCCATTACACTTCCTGTCCTACTGAGTGACAGTTGCCTGTAATATGTGCATACGTACGTCAGTGGGTTCATTTCATTCGCTGGTATACTTCTCATAGAGGTAAAACTGCTGCAGGGACTGCTCATCTTTCCCTTTTGTGGAAAATTGGTCATCTCACAAATTGGAAGCAGTTCAGTGAATACTGTGTTTTTCCCAGGTGTACTGGGTTTCTCCTACTACAACCTTTCTCTCGACACTTTTCCTATGGTGTGCTAGCAGCTCCCATCTCACCCTGGTGTCAGGAGCCCCTCTGTAACTGCTCTGTCCTGGTCCACAGAAACATGGCTGCTGTGGCGGCAATTCACTTTTTAACAAATCTCAAAAAAAATGTGATAATCTACTGAAAATAAGAGACATAGAACATTCAAAATAAAAATAAATTAGCATTGGTAGTGTTTCATCATCTGCCATCTTATCTACACTCACTGATTCTGACTCTTCTGTGTCAGAGAAAGCTTAGCCCGGTGATAGCCTCTGTGACAACTCTAAGAGTAATACCGAAGAAAGGAAACTTTTCTGGTGCACAGACTACCGCACATATTACTGTTATTGGTAGAGCAGGGACAATGGCAGTAATAGTTTTAGATTCCTCAGGAGGAGATTGTATATACCCAGCTGTCACAACAGAGCCCACCTCCCCCATCCTAGAAAGGAGGCTATTGCACAACTTGACATAATTTTAGTGCTTGCTGAAGAGGACCGTGCGTTAGTTGGATGGAATTGTTGACTCAGTCCGGTGGTTAAACGTCCTGCAGGATATCCACCATTTTAAGGCTTTCAATTCTCTACTATAATGTTAGATATGATGGTAATTGCAGTTATGTGCAGGTCAAGCATTTACATTTTGATCATCTCTGTTTGTCTGTCTTTACAGCTTCTACCGCTTTGTCTTGGAGTTTGATGTGAATTTTTTGGCCAATGACACAGTGTCCCCAGGACCAGTTGCCCGCTTCATGGAGCTCCCAGAATCTCCCCTTCTCACCCTTAATATGATCACACCAGAGAGCTGGATGGTGCAAGCTGTCCGTAGCCCCCATGACTTGGATAACATCCACCTGCAGGAGGTATCCTGCTCCTTAGTCATTGCAACTAGCAATCATGCTCACCTCTTTCCCAATTAGAGCCATGGTGCATTTTATTAATCATTCCCCCCATTATTTTTTGTCTTCTTTAATGTGTGGTTTCACTTCAGGTGAGCGCGGTTGTGACAGCAGAATATGAGCTGGAACACCTCTTGCTGGAGGGCCACTGCTTTGACCTGTCAACCGGCCAGCCTCCCCGTGGACTGCAGTTTACCCTGGGCATGAGTCGGGACCCG
Organism: Etheostoma perlongum; assembly: GCA_026937815.1. Taxonomy (NCBI): domain Eukaryota; kingdom Metazoa; phylum Chordata; class Actinopteri; order Perciformes; family Percidae; genus Etheostoma; species Etheostoma perlongum. Next base: position 20,569,585 of record CM049381.1, read on the forward strand.
CTGATGTATGACACTATTGTCATGGCTAACCTGGTCAGTAGCCTTCTCTACTCAACCCTACTAGAATTAGATATACTGCACACTATGACATGGATAACATAGTAGTTAACTACTGTACTAAGTTTGGAACAGAAACTGTGATAACAAGTGTGAATTTAATGCTTACAATAAATACTCTGCTGCTTCAACCATTACAGGGATATTTCCAGCTGAAAGCCAATCCTGGTGCCTGGATCCTGAGGTTACGTAAAGGGAGATCAGAGGATATCTATCAGATTCTCACGTGAGCATTCACCAGTGTCTTCACGCTGTTTTTATTTTTTTTGTTTTTCCCATGTCATTGCTTACAGACATTAATGTATTTTGGAAAAAAAGTTAGTTAATGATGTTAATTAGGCAGCTTCATCAGTAACTCAGCATGAAGGTTGTTTTTAGCTACCTCTCCATTTCATACCGGTAGCTATGAAACCTATCACTATGGTAACATAGAGAGCTGCTGACACTGTAGCTGCTCAAGGTTTTGATGAGTGCAGGGAATTCTGCTCACTACAGAGGGAAGAGAGACAAATAGGAGGAGAGAGGTGCTATTAAAGAGAAGACAGTGGAGTGGAGGGACCTGCCATGCCATCTACCTCAGACCGCAAAATATCTACAGCAGAATGTGTTCTAGTTAGGACGGCGTAGGTGTCAAAGGGTACATATGCTAGACAGAGTGCGTTGGCGTTGTCTAATTTCCTCGGACGGATAGAACAGTATTGTGCTTTGGATGCTTTGATGCAATTTTGAACAAAATACATTTTATTTTTTAATTCTGCACTTTTACTTTAATTAAAATATACTGTTTTACTTCCTCCTTTGATGTAAAACCAACCAAAATCTCATTTTTCAGTGAAAGATATAACGTTATTTGAAAGACATTGACAAAGACGAAAACTAAGGCCATTTACTCTATCATTTTATTTTATTTTAGTTAGTTTTGCAAACAGACAGTTTACAGTTTTAGTTAGTTATTGTTTTTTTGTAATGCCTCATTTTTATTTTTGTTTCAGTTTACGACAATGTTTTTTCCCACCTAGTTTTTGTTATTTTGTTTGTTTTTGTTAACAATTATAACCTTGGAATCTGCAGTCAGCTGTAGTGCATTACGCTAGATGTCCCTATAATCACAGATATTGTTCTCTCTGGCTATCCTCACATAATATTTAGGACACATACAGCCCTCGGTTCCTCTGGAATCATATCAGACAACCAAGATTTATTTCCCAATCCTCCAGGTGAAGCTAAGAGGTGATGTCATTTTTCACCTTGGCAGTGTCATTATTCTTGTGGTTAGCGGCACTCTGCTCCGGTTAGGTGGCCGATCAGAGTCTAGTGGGAGTGTCTGCGCTCTCCATTCCCAGAGCCTGCATTTTCCTCTTCCACCCTGTGCTGCCACTGCGTCTCGGCCTGACAGCGATGAATGAGATGGCCAGCTCTCCTCTCCTCAGAGCAAGGAAACAGATTGATCTCTGGTGCTTTCTACCACAAGCCCTACAGGCTGAGTTGCATCAGTGACAGAAGAGGGGGCAAAACACAAGCAGCACTTTGGGCCCAATGAGGAGGGAGCATTTATCATAGTGATAAGGTTAGTTTTGTTGCCTTTAGTAAGCACTGGGGTCATAATGGCTGCTGTGCATCATAGCCTATTGCTCATCTCTTTCTGAAGTTTGTTCTCTGGGGTTTTCCATGAGACCCTGCAGATCCTGCCTGCCAAAGCACATTGTCCACTGGGCAAATCAGTCCTAAAACAATTACAGTGAAAGGCCAGTGTTACGCAATCAATACTGTACAGACTTTCTCATTAAGTCTACCAGTATATACATACAGCTTGACTAGGAAGTAGTGGTGGATAAAATAATGGTATGGTGATTCTTAATGGTGATGGAGGGTAATGAATGTGAGCAGAGTGTGACCCTGGCAGCTCTCTCGGCATCCACTTTTAAGGGCATGCTCTTAATGTCTGTCAGTGGTTTGTCCATTAGCTGCAGTTGACTCCTTCTTGAGAGGAGCCTTTACTGTATATTTTTTACTGTATATGTTTTACTTTAGTGCTGCCATGGTTAAAACATTTGAACCAACCTCAGTCAATGACACAAAAAATGTGTTTCACTCAAGTACACTATTAATCTAAGACCGACTGATTGGTAAAGTAGTACTGTAAGTGCCTGTATAATTTATAAACATTCATACAAAAAGTGGTAATATAATTATTTCAGCAACAAACAATGATCAATGTAAATACTGCAGTGAATACTGCAGTTAGGTAGTCACATTGAAATGTCAAAAACATATCAGGATTGGTTGTTTTTAGAACCTGATCCTTACTCTTTACTACCACTGCTAAACGTTGTCTGCCCTTGGCATGTGAAGTCATTACCAAGAATGATTTCCAAAGATTCATTTTTCTTTTCTTTTTTTAATAGAAAATATTATTTGTAAATTTGAAAATCAAGTTGACAGTACAAATTTATTAAAAAATTGGATAACTTGTGGTTACAGTTTGACTTTTTGACTAACCAATAAAACTTAAAGTAATAGGATGTTTGATAGTACAGTCAGTTGACCATTTTTTTACCTATCCATGGCCAATTAATTTGCTTGATTTAATCTACTATTGATTTGTAAAGTTTCTTGAAGAACTAGAAATGATTTTTTCCTCATATAAATCATGTCTGTGGCTTAGCCTTTATATTTGGATTTGGTATGAAGACTACGGGCTAATCGGTACCTGTCTTTGTGTCTAGCTTACATATTAATAAGGCTGAATCATCTAGGCAGTACTAAAATGTGTATAATGCTGAAAATGGTCATGATCAATGAGGGATTAAAGATGATCAGTGTATACTGTATTACATGTTTTGGAGTATTCCATTGAAGTTGAATTGCGATCATTTTAAAATTATGCAATTTTGACTATTTGTACATTTTATTTTCTAGTCTGTTGATAAGTTTCAGTCTTCAAATGCGGCTTCACCTGTGTTAGACTAGTCTTAATCTTGACTTGCCTGAACATCCATGCCGCCTGATCTTCCACTGCATGTCCCTTGCCATGCAAAACTCCGTTGGTTTTGGGAAACCTCAACAAACTTCAAGCTAGCAAGCTATTCGCTGAAAATGGACATTTTTAAAGAGAATTTGGATCGTGCAACAAGGCAGGCCTGCTTGGTCTTTCGGGGGACGGTTGTTAAAATTGACAAAGAATATGTTTACAACATAATAGCTCACATTACTGTATTCTGTGAACAGTTAACTTACTTTAATATTTTTTATGCCATTTTCTTTTGCGGAATGCAAATTTTCCACCAAAACAAGTTTCTTCCCGAGACCAATTTGCAGATACACTGTTGCTGCGACCGAAGCTTAGCACCACCCAAGACGGTTGTTATGGATTTGAAATGAGAATGAAATTTCTCCTATCCAGAAGTGTGTGTGTAGAGAGGCTAGACCTTACTCCGCAGCGCGTGGATATAGTTCTAGCAATCAAGACTATTGTTAGACTAACTGGCTGCAGATCCATTGTTCAGATTTCACAATTATTGATTTCCACTCTTGGTGACAGTAAGCACTTTCTTACTCTTTGTTCATGTTTTCAGGCATGATGGAACTGATTCCCCTGCAGATGCTGGTGATGTCATTGTTGTGCTGAACAGTTTCCACAGTAAGATCATCAAAGTCAGAGTGAGTATATTTCTTTGAAAATTGTGTGAATTATATTAGATTTCTCATGACACCGGGCATTATTCAGCTTACAGTGAAATGCTCTTCAGCACACATTGAGGCTGCTGCAATAATTAAAATCATTGCGTTGTGTGTCCTTTCTGGTCATAGGTGCAGAAAAAGGCCGAGAAGATTAATGAAGATCTTTTAAGTGAAAATAGTGAAAGCAAAGGCTTATGGGACTCCATAGCAAGGTGTGTAATCTATTCTCACATATACAGTGCCTTGCGAAAGTATTCGGCCCCCTTGAACTTTTCAACCTTTTGACACATTTCAGGCTTCAAACATAAAGATATAACATTTTTATTTTTTGTGAAGAATCACCAACAAGTGGGACACAATTGTGAAGTGGAACGAAATCTATTGGATATTTTAAACCTTTTTAGCAAATAAAAAACTGAAAAGTGGTGCGTGCAAAATTATTCGGCCCCCTTGCGTTAATACTTTGTAGAGCCACCTTATGCTGCGATTACAGCTGCAAGTCGCTTGGGGTATGTCTCTATCAGTTTTAGACATCGAGAGACTGACATTCTTGCCCATTCTTCCTTGCAAAACAGCTCGAGCTCAGTGAGGTTGGATGGAGAGCGTTTGTGAACAGCAGTTTTCAGCTCTTTCCACAGATTCTCGATTGGATTCAGGTCTGGACTTTGACTTGGCCATTCTAACACCTGGATACGTTTATTTGTGAACCATTCCTTTGTGGATTTTGCTGTATGTTTGGGATCATTGTCTTGTTGGAAGATAAATCTCTGTCCCAGTTTCAGGTCTTTTGCAGACTCCAACAGGTTTTCATCCAGAATGGTCCTGTATTTGGCTGCATCCATCTTCCCCTCAATTTTAACCATCTTCCCTGTCCCTGCTGAAGAAAAGCAGGCCCAAACCATGATGCTGCCACCACCATGTTTGACAGTGGGGATGGTGTGTTGAGGGTGATGAGCTGTGTTGCTTTTACGCCAAACATATCGTTTTGCATTGTGGCCAAAAAGTTCGATTTTGGTTTCATCTGACGAGAGCACCTTCTTCCACATGTTTGGTGTGTCTCCCAGGTGGCTTGTGGCAAACTTTAGACGAGACTTTTTATGGATATATTTGAGAAATGGCTTTCTTCTTGCCACTCTTCCATAAAGGCCAGATTTATGCAGTGTACGACTGATTGTTGTCCTATGGACAGACTCTCCCACCTCAGCTGTAGTTCTCTGCAGTCCATCCAGAGTGATCATGGGCCTCTTGGCTGCATCTCTGATCAGTCTTCTCCTTGTCTGAGCTGAAAGTTTAGAGGGATGGCCAGGTCTTGGTAGATCTGCAGTGGTCTGATACTTCTTCCATTTCAAAATGATCGCTTGCACAGTGCTCCTTGGGATGTTTAAAGCTTGGGAAATCTTTTTGTATCCAAATCCGGCTTTAAACTTCTCCACAACAGTATTACGGACCTGCCTGGTGTGTTCCTTGGTCTTCATGATGCTCTCTGCGCTTTCAACAGAACCCTGAGACTATCACAGAGCAGGTGCATTTATACAGAGACTTGATCACACACAGGTGGATTCTATTTATCACCATCAGTCATTTAGGACAATATTGGATCATTCAGAGATCCTCGCTGAGCTTCTGGAGTGAGTTTGCTGCACTGAAAGTAAAGGGGCCAAATAATTTTGCACGCACCACTTTTCAGTTTTTTATTTGCTAAAAACGTTTAAAATATCCAATAGATTTTGTTCCTCTTCACAATTGTGTCCCACTTGTTGGTGATTCTTCACAAAAAATAAAATGTTATATCTTTATGTTTGAAGCCTGAAATGTGTCAAAAGGTTGAAAAGTTCAAGGAGGCCGAATACTTTCGCAAGGCACTGTAGCTACAACTCTTAAACCCTCACCCAGCTGATGGGCAGTAACAACCTTTTGATTGGTGGGTTTGCTGATGTGTTTGTCAATTATACATTGTGGTTTCAGGAAATCTTATTCCTCCCCTCGACCAAGACTGCAATATTATGCTGTAAGATCTAGTCTTGGAAAAAATATGTGCTTCTGTAGGTATGTGTGTGTTTGTGCGTGTCCACGTGCACGTGCGTGCACATGCGTTTGTGTGTTTCTCTCCCAACACTTCCTAACTGTGTGATCCTGTCTTCTCACTTAATGCTTGCTGTGTGAAGTGTTTGGAACACTTTTGAGCAAAGGTAGGCAGTGCTGCTGCAACCCATTATTTTAACACCTAATACTTCATATTCATAAGCATGCAGTGGTTAAGTATTGCTTTTTAAATTCTGCACTACTCTCCTAAGTTTGAAATGAATGAGAATGACTTAGAGAGATATTCTCACAACATATGGTAATAATGTTTGATGTTTACATTTTCCTTTGCTTATACTCATACATTTATGTAGTAATTTTTTGAATATTAACAACACTATAATTAGTGTTGTAGCCTGCATACATGTATGTGTCCATGGCATGTATAAGTGCATAAATCTACGTACAGAAACACTGTACACATGTAAAACAGACACATTTTTTTAATTCAAATTTCTGAAAGAACTGCTCTTGAATTTATCGTCAGCCGTGATGTGTTGCTGAAGGCAACAGGTAACGTGGGGGCCTTAGTGTGCGTTTCGCTAGCTACAAAAACTGGTTCATGGGACATAGATTGTCACCTGTGTTGTGGGAAAGGAGCCGGAACTAAAGCAGAAAACAATATGAATTAGCTACATTTATGCTTGTGTCAACGCAGGACGCGACTCCCCAGTAGAGCCCGACCAATATATCGGCGGGCCGATATTATCCCAATATTTTCAGAACTATTGATATCAGCATTTATAATGGAAGATTAAAAAAAGAAAGCCATTCATGTTGACCAAAAAAGTCTAACCATATAGTACATCCCACCATGTCCTTAAATATAGTGTCCAACTTACAGAACAATAAAGTTCCCACTCCATTCTAACATCCAGTGAATGTTGGAAATGATTAATATTAAAAGACAGACAAAAAGAAAAGACTAAAAACCCCAAATACAATTTAGTCTGAGTAAGAGATGATGCAAAATGTTGAAAAGATATTTGCTTATTTGTATTGAAAATAATTGCTTTCTCATTGATAAAACAGATGGGTTTTTCACAAGACTCGTAATTATAGTTTCAAAAAAATACATTTTAAGATGACTGCACAACATAATCATAACGCCAGGTTTACAAGCGTAAAAGTGTCTAAATATTTAACATTGCATAGACCAGTGATCTTACAAAATAGTGTTGGTTCCAGAGTAAATATGTCTTTATACCCATTACTTCATTTGTAACTACAGCATGCTTTTAGGGATTTGTTGTAAGGGCGGGACTGAAGGTCATGTATTGATCTAACACATTTGAAGTATTAGGGAGGTGGGCCCATGCATCAATAAGTAGAAATAACAGAGTTGTTACAAATTCTGTCATCTTTAAAGAGAATGTTATCTCTGTAGAGTAATAATGAGCCTGAGTCAAAATATATTTTTTAGGTTTCCTTGCTTTCTGTCTAACATGCTTCCCATCCTAGTTTTGTGATTTTGTTATTTTTTTTTCCTTCTGTGCTTTCTCTCTTGCTCTCTTTATTGTCTCTGGCTGAGAAGAAGAAAAGTGAAAGTTTTTTCCCTTCTGCTACTCTGAGCCTTGGGACGTTTAATGTCCTTCATGCTGCTCTTAGAGATCAATAACTTCAGGGCCACACAGGGTGTGAGAGAGCATCAACGGCTTATTCAGGGTTTAGGTGGATGGTGCTGTAAAAGCCACCTCTTCCCCAGTAGTCACAAGACCTTGGAGAGTGTTAGATGAGGCCTTGGTCATTGTTTTTCCCGCCTGAATCCAGGCAGGGTGGCTCTTTAACATGTATTTGCTGTTTGAGATTTGAGAAAAGATGGGAAGGTTCTTTCTGTGGCTTTTTGTCAAAAGCAAAATGTGTTATGGAGACCATATACTGTAGCTCAGAAGATGAACTGAATTATAGAGTAGAAGATGGTTGTAATGAGAATGCTTTCCATGTTAGAGAATCTGTTAGTGGTTTTGTCTGTCATGGTGTGCCGTGTGGGTAAAATGTAAGGCATGTAGTTGTGTTGGTGGTTACCGTGTGGGAAAGGTAAAAAAGGGTTGAGCTTGTTTTTTAGGTACATGCAGTGTAGCTGTTTATCTTCGGTGGACATGTTTCCCTTTTGCTTTCTTGGCAAAATATTAATCAAAAATATCTCAAACCCTGTATAACCTAACCATTTATGACCTGTCTTTATGACTCAAGTTTGTTTTTGTTTATTACATCTTAACACTGTAGACTGGATGCCATGACCAGTGCAGTACCCAGACTTTGTGTTTACTATTCTAAAACATGGTCTTTTTTTGCTTTGTCATGGTTTTGAATGGTTTGGGATTTGATTTTGTCTGTTAGGGACCCACACCCAGGCAAACAGCAAGCAGATAGCCCTATAAATACTGAAGAACATGAACATGAACAGGAAAACTAAAATACAAATTAGTTATGCTTTACAGTACACTTGTCTACTATACATTACATCAACTGTCTTTTTGTCAGTTCATTGGCTCACATCCTGTTTATGTCTTTGAATGATCTCGACACAGATGTTGGAGAATGATTTTGCTCAATCTACAGAGTTGGAGGAAAAACAGAAGTAGCGTTTTGTCCCGTTAGTGTTGTCCACCGCTCAGGATATACCCATAGTATTGTGGATCCCCCAGAGGGTTTATCAGTGTTTTAAGCCCCCAATGTCACTAGACTTAGGCAATAGGTATGGTTAGGGTTCAGGTTAAGGTTAGGGTTAGGTGCCTTGAAGTCAGCGGTTGCAGCACTGCCTGGAAGGAGACGTTTGGAGCTTAAAACACCGTCAACAAATGATCATGAAATGGTAAAAAAAAATAATATGTGAGCAGCATCCTTGGCCATCATTGAGTTTGTGTTATATGGATGTGACTTACATGCCAGCCAGTCTCTTGTACGTATGTCAAAGTTGGTTTTGGAGGACATGTAGAGACAAACAGTATGCTCTCTCATCTCCCTTCCCACCTCTGTCTCACTCACTGGTGTCTTCCTGTGGCCTCCGGGCTGAGGCTGTGGTTGTGATTGAGTGTGTGAGAGACACTTCTTCCCTCGTCAGCAGTCTGTTACAGACAAGGACACACAGCTTGACTGCAGACACATCTATCCCTCCAGCCCAGGTCCAGATTTCTATCTGCCTTGCATCATGTGCCACTGCTCTTCAATAGCGATCAGGGTGTATAGAGTGTCCTTTAGATGTTAGTGTCATCTGTGCTGGAATCTTAACATAAAACATTTTAATGACTCTAGTTTGGTGAACTAGATTTTTTAATGTTGATTAAATTGTTGCACTTACACTTACTTACCTAAATGTCAGTGATAGTTTAATTCTGTCTGGAGTTAATGGACTGATTTGATGGGCGCTGTCTTTTAGCAGGCAAGTTGTGTAAAGTGATGCTTTTGGCTATTTTCCCACTAAGGTTTTTTAAATGTTTTCTCTGCCTGTCTGCCCATTTGAGAAAAAGGAGGTAGCAACTTGGCATTTTAGCTTGATAAATGACTTAAACAAAGAAAATAATTATCCAAACATATGCCATGGTTGGAGGAGCACTGTTTTCAAAGGGGATGAGAGAAGCTATTGTGATTGGGCATGATTGGTACCAACCCCTAACACAATTAAATGTATTACATAGCAGTGCATTTTGCAACCCTAAGCACTCCTGGTGCAGCACATGCATTCAGCTAATGAAAAGTATATGGCAAAGTTACACACTGCGGATAGTGCATTTGACTGCACTTTGAGCTCTGCAGCTTGATTCACAAAATGTTGCCTGATGTGTTTCTGATAATGATTTCACCTCTACTGTTACCAGAAGCTTAGATGTCCACGATATAAGGCTCCCTCTTAAAGCTTAACAGTGCATCTCTAGTCAGCTTTAAGGTGATTTGATACGAATAAATAATTTTAGATTGTTTTCTTTTTATTATGGGCTCTCTATAAACTATGTGGGAATTTAAGAATAACAAGTGGTTAAAAATGTTACAGCTGCTTTAACTGTGTCTGTTCCAAGTCATTAATTATATGATGAGGAGTTCCAGCAGGAGAACTGAACTGCTGTTCAAATCACATCACAATCATGGCTTTCCTTTATCATTGTTTCATTTAAATTAAACACACAGTATTGTTTGTTTAAAGATGTTTTCTGCTGGCTGTTATAATTGTTATTGTTCTAAAACAAAAGCATGGTGGCTATTGGCTTAGTTCCAATTTATTGTCACTATATGAAGAAAAAAACAAGAGACAATATAATATATATATTATATATATATATATATATATATATTGTTTTTTTTTATTATTATTTTTTCCAGCTATCCCTAAGCCTAAGTGCTCTGGTCTATGTTATGAGTAGCAATGTATAAATGTTATGGTTTTGGCTGTCTTGTCTGTCAAAATGTTGTTTAAAATGTCATGTGATGTGATTTCTGCTGCAACATAATTTCCCCATGGGGACATTAAACACAAACGGACGGACAAACGAACGACAAAATTATGTATTATGGTCTTATTTACAGCATCACAGGTGGTGGCTCCAAGAAAGATGATGGAGAGAAGAAGAAAGAGGATGTTCTAAATGTATTTTCTGTGGCCTCAGGCCATCTGTATGAGCGCTTTCTGAGGTGGGTCACTTTCAGTTCACTCACACACTTACTTGTTTAGGCCCTACATGTTACATTCCTTTTAGCCTTGATCTTTTAACTGATCCTTCACTCTTTGTCTACTTCAGAATAATGATGGTATCTGTCCTTCGGCATACAAAAACACCTGTCAAGTTCTGGTTCCTCAAGAATTACCTCTCCCCATCTTTCAAGGTACTTCCCTCACTTCATGACTCCATAAAAGCATTCTTTTTAAGATGATCTACATTCAGTGTCCTCTGTGACACATGTTGAGTTGCAAAAACAGTTATTTATATTGTATGTTCAGATGTCTTGCACTATGAATTTCAGCCCTGCATTATGATTTGGCTTTTTATTCCAAGAGTGCCAATATCTCTGAAAACTGCATCTCTAATGAAATTACTCTGCCTTATCTGCTTTTTTGTGCTTGTAACACAGCCACTTATCAATGGCTGGCCCTCAGCAAGACCACACAAACTAACCAGCATTATCTGTTTTCCACTAGGCTATGTGTTATCTGTCACTTTATGGAATATACAGTGGGGCTCGATAGTTTGGGCACCCCGGGTAAAAATTTGTATTAATGTGCATAAAGAAGCCAAGAAAAGATGGACAAATCTCCAAAAGGCATCAAATGACAGATTAGACATTTGTATTTTTATTTGTATAAAAATGTGCTGTTCTATCTGATTTATTTAACCCCTGGTGTTTTTTTTTGGTGTGGTTAGGAAACCATCTCTCACATGGCAGAGTCGTATGGGTTTCAGTTTGAATTGGTACAGTACAAGTGGCCCCGTTGGCTCCACCAGCAGACTGAGAAGCAGCGCATTATCTGGGGATACAAGATCCTCTTCCTGGATGTTCTCTTCCCCCTGGCTGTGGACAAGATCATCTTTGTGGACGCCGATCAGGTAAGGGGCAAATTGAAGTCACATAGGAAGTGAGACTCATCTAGGGCTGGGCGATATAGAGAAAATCAGATATCACCATATTCTTGACCAAATACCTCAATGTTGATATTGCGACGATATTGTATGGTTGGCTATTAATGCTTTAACAAAATGTTACTTACACAATGAGATTTTTGATAAGTATTCTCCAGAAATTATTTTAATGAGTGGGTAAAGTTAAATAATACATAACAAAACAGCTTGAACAGTCTTGTAAGTTTAGAAAATGACATCACTTTACTGTAATGCAGCCTGTAAAATCAGGAAAGACAACACTTACCATATTACGATATTACAGTATATCCAAAGTCTAAGACGATATCTAGTCTCATATCATGATATCGATACAACATCGGTATATTGCCCAGCCCTAGACTCATCTAAATATCAGTCCTGGCGCCGGTGTAAAGATTGGATGGCAAAATCGCTGTGGCATCAGTCCTCTCTGTACTTACTAATGTTCTTATTTTCTCTCAGATAGTTCGGGCTGATCTGAAGGATTTGAGGGATTTCGAACTGGATGGTGCTCCTTATGGCTACACTCCGTTTTGTGATAGCCGCAGAGAGATGGAAGGCTATCGCTTCTGGAAAACTGGCTACTGGGCCTCACATTTAGGGAACAGGAGATACCACATCAGGTATACTGTACTTACTTAAAAAGCTATCAAATGGAATATACAGTGTATATATATATATATATATATATATATATATATATATATATATATATATACACACACACACACACACAGGTGCTGGTCAAATAATTAGAATATCGTGAAAAAGTTGATTTATGTCAGTAATTCCATTCAAAAAGTGGAATTTGTATATTAAATTCATTCATCACACACAGAGTGATATATTTCAAATGTTCATTTCGTTTAATTGTGGTGATAATAACTGAAAACTAACTAATAACTGACTAACTAATGAAAACCCCAAATTCAATATCTCAGAAAATTAGAATATTGTGACAAGGTTCAATATTGAAGACACCTGGTGCCACACTCTAATCAGCTAATTAACTCAAAACACCTGCAAAGGCTTTTAAATGGTCTCTCAGACTAGCTCTCCAGGTTACACAATCATGGAGAAGACTGCTGACTTAACAGCTGTCCAAAAGACGACCATTGACACCTTGCACAAGGAGGGCAAGACACAAAAGGTCATTGCTAAAGAGGCTGGCTGTTCATAGAGCTCTGTGTCCGAATACATTAATAGAGAGGCGAAGGGAAGGAAAATATTTGGTAGAAAAAAGTGTACAAGCAATAGAGATAACCGCACCCTGGAGAGGATTGTGAAACAAAACCCATTCAAAAATGTGGGGGAGATTCACAAAGAGTGCAGCTGGAGTCAGTGGTTTAAGAACCACCACGCACAGACATATGCAAGACATGGGTTTCAGCTGTCGCGTTCCTTGTGTCAAGCCACTCTTGAACAAGACACAGCGTCAAAAGCATCTTGCCTGGGCTAAAGACAAAAAGGACTGGACTGCTGCTGAGTGGTCCAAAGTTATGTTCTCTGATGAAAGTAAATATTGCATTTCCTTTGGAAATCAAGGTCCCAGAGTCTGGAGGACGAGAGGAGAGGCACAGAATCCACGTTGCTTTAAGTCCAGTGTAAAGTTTCCACAGTCAGTGATGGTTCAGGGTGCCATGTTGGTGTTGGTCCATTGTGTTTTCTGAGGTCCAGGGTCAAAGCAGCCGTCTACCAGGACGTTGTAAAGCACTTTATGCTTCCTGCTGCTGACCAACTTTATGGAGATGCAGATTTCATTTTCCAACAGGACTTGGCCCATGCACACAGTGCCAAAGCTTCTAGTACCTGGTTTAAGGACCATGGTATCCCTGTTCTTAATTGGCCAGCAAACTCGCCTGACCTTAACCCTATAGAAAATCTCTCTCATAACACCTTGGCAGTGCCACAGACTGATCGACTCCATGCCATGCCACATTGCTACACTAATTCAGGCAAAAGTATTGAGTGCTGTACATGCTCATACTTTTCAGTTGGCCAACATTTTGAAGAATCCTTTTTTTGTATTGGTCTTAAGTAATATTTTAATTTCTGAGATACTGAATTTGGGATTCTCATTAGTTGTCAGTTATGATCATCACAATTAAAAGAAATTAATATTTTAACTATATCACTGTGTGTGATGAATGAATATAATATGCAAATTTCACCTTTTGAATGAAATTACTGACATAAATCAACTTTTTCATGATATTCTAATTATATGACCAGCATATATATATATATGTGTGTGTGTGTGTGTGTGTATATTCCCAATTTTTTTCTATAAAAGAGAAATTATGGCTAGACTACAGTATTGTGTTCATCCATTTTCAATAGTGATTAGGTCCCACCCAATATTATAGTTGCAGTTCTTGTGACTATATTTTAGTATCAGACTTTTGTTTACAGCCATGGTACATATCAAATCAAGCACTTGGTATGAAATAAAACAGAGTGCTGCTTAGCTCTGTGGGGCACGACAAAAGCAGCGAGGGGGAATGATCCGTAGTGAGGCCAGGGAAAACACAAGGCGGTAAATATCCTTTGGCAGACGTACATCTAATAAGTGATGAGTGAAACTACATAGGCTACACTGTTGGATTTATTAATGTACCATGTTAGCCACATTTATCTCAATGCGCCTGGGGTATTTAACTTTATTGAGTCATTATTTTACTTTTTTTTTAGTCATTCCAATGGGCTTTCCCTTTCAGGAAATAGTTTTCTCACACATTGCTTTCTCTCCTACTTTATTCAACCAGCGCTCTGTATGTAGTGGATTTAAAGAAGTTTAGGAAGATTGCCGCTGGGGACAGATTACGAGGCCAGTATCAAGCCCTGAGCCAAGACCCCAACAGTCTGTCCAACCTGGACCAGGTATGTAACTCACAGATGACATCATTGCACCTACTATACCTTAATGATTGTTATAACCCACCTTAATATTTGTTTTTCTGATATCTTTAGGACCTTCCTAACAACATGATCCACCAAGTGGCCATCAAGTCTCTTCCACAGGAGTGGTTGTGGTGTGAGACCTGGTGTGATGACACCTCTAAAGTCACAGCTAAGACTATAGACCTGGTGAGTCTCAGATTAGTCTATATCCACAATGTTCTACTTCCGGGATTGCTACTTTGCCGTTGGAAATACCGCCGGATATCACTCTTTTCAGCCGGATGTCCATTGCTTTCCGTTTTGTTTGTGTTGGAATTTTAAACTCTAATTGATTTATGAGGACTATGGTTAACTACTTAGATCTCTGCAGGGTAAATCGAGACAGCTAGGAAGACTATCTGTCCAATTTGAGTTTTCTGTTGCACGACTAAAACAACTTTTGAACGTACATGTTTCCTTCCCCGAAGCTATTTTCCAGCAGCACCGGGGCTTGGTGATTGGTTCAAAGAAATGCCAATAAACCAGAGCACAATTTTTTCTCCCATCCTGGAATGCTGTGTGGACTAGCCAGACCCTCTTCCGCAGTGCTGTGGATGAAGGTCTGCCAAAGCAAGACTAGTCCCAGAGCAAATTGATCTACACTAATTAGTAATGTGGCAAAAGCTAACTGGCATTTTATTTAGATATTGGAATCAACTTTGTCATTTCATTCCTTCTTTTGTGTTGAAACATGCTGACAATTGAAAAAGTATTTACCCCTTTTTATACAGCATGGTTGCAGCTTTTTTGGTTACAGTGAACTGTAGCTGCTGCACCACTAAAAGGCAGGAGCATTTTCCTAGCCACTAATGTCCATGAGGCACTTGGCATTTAGAAGAAAACTGAGGAGCAATCCTGTAGTCTCCTTAACTAATTTAGAGAATTACTGGCGGGGCTCCAGTCGACTGGAAAAGGATGCATTGTCTCTTTGTGGTTTAGGACACCACTTGGTAATTCAGACACAAGACATCAGCTAATGTCCTTTTAACAGAATTGGAAATCAAATTAGGTTCAAATGCCTGCCACAGACAGTGCTGGGAATGACAATATGACTTGTTGGGAAAAAGTGGCACTGGTGGCGTGAGTGATGTTTTGTCTGCTTTTTCTGCTGCAGTGCAATAACCCAAAAACCAAGGAGCCCAAGCTAACGGCTGCAGCGAGGATTGTGCCTGAGTGGGTTGAATATGACAATGAGATAAAACAGCTACTGAGTCGGGACACAGCAACACAAATACAGACTCCCTTTCCCTCACAACATAAAAAAGGTTAGAAAACACTATTGATAAGCCAAATTACTATTCTACTCTTGAATGATCAACCTTTTTCTTGGTCAGATCGTTGTCTCTGTCACCACTGTGCTCATTTTCCTTATTTATTTCCAACCTCCACCCCACCCTCTGCACAGTTGACAACCAGCGTGATGAACTTTAGTGCCTGCCAGCACCATGCTGAAGAGGAAGAAGGCAGCACCTTTTTCTAACAGGCCACCTGTGAAGCTTGAAGACAGACAATTCCATCTAAACATAGCCATGCATCCTCAGCCAGAGAAATATGTGATATTTTCAGAGATACCATATCTGCTTCTGCAGTCAAATAGGCTGTACAAAATGAACATGTGATGTAAGTGTTAACTGCCAACTGTGAACTTGTAGAGTGCTATTAGCACTGCTATCAGGTCTTAGTTAGTATGTTACCGGAGAATGAAGGGTACACAGTAAGAATAATGGGGTGAGGTCAGTCAAAGCACTCTATAATATGCATGTGTGTGTTTGAGAAAAATTAGTTGGCGTATATTGCACTGATAATGTATGCAAAGAATCAAATAGAGAAGGCACATCTTTATGAATCTGATTTTAAAGTGTATTATTATTGATATTAATATGGAAAACTGTTTCAAAAAGCTAATGCCCAAACCAAAGCTGTAGCTGACATAAAGCTGATCTGTTTTCAAAGGCGATACCTTACTGCAAAGTTGTTACATTAGAACCTGGGGACTGTACACATATTGGGTGTAATTGTAATTTTTGCTAAAGGGAGGGTAGTCTGACTTATATTGTGAGGGTCGGGAAGGGTCTTTTTTGTACCTTGGTTTTTCTTACTCCAAGTCTATTTTATTTCAGCCTTCCCTTGAGAAAGTTCTTATTTAGTTTAGACTCCTGCTTTACAGGTGTAACTTTAACCCTGTTGTCCTCGGGTCAAATTGATCCATTTTCCTATATCAAGGTTCTTTTTAATTCCCCAAAATAACATGATTGATTCCACACAATGCTCTTTGGCTAGTACAAATCTCTGCTTTCATTAATTTTGGGGCGTCTTATTCAATTTTTTAGCATAAAAAGTGTTTTTGAAATTGCATTGAGTAAAAGTTGACATATTCCAGTCTGTGATTATCCATCAACATCCTTTCCTTTAATTTTAGTCTAAATAATTCCTAATATCTGCTTTTCTAACTCAACATTAGGTATAATTTCCTAAAAATTAGGTTTATTGACCATAAATTCCAAAAATAACTGTAAAACTGAACATTGGGAAAAAGGGACAAAAACGTAAGAAAAAGTTAAAAACATAGATTTTCAATTTTGACGGGAAAACAACACAAGGGTTAATAACATTGTGCACAATGTCATGATCACTGTCCATGGTGCTGATTTTGTGGCCCCCACAATGTAGTAGACGTACATCGGTTACACCGATCAGCAGAATCCCTGCTATACTATTTAAGATAATTACTGGAATTTTTAAATCTGATCTCATACAGGCTAGAATATTCATATTTATGTTAGGCTACTTGTTGTGGGGTGGGGTGAAAATATTGCGGTTCATGGTTTGCAAATTTGGCAGCTGAAAAATGGTGGCTGTATTTTCTCATCTTCATAACATTTGTTTTTACAATGTCAAGTGGTGGGTCCAATGGAAATATAAATAAGCTGGGGAGTTTCTCACCTTTTTATAAAATGCTAAAGATACATCCATGTTCCCACCCCAATGATCCTAACCTTAGAACAGAAGTTAGCACAGGCAATTTACTATTTGCTAACCAATTGTAGTGTGGCCACCGTAGTAACTCAGGGGGTTAGCAGCAGTCATCTGTCCATCCCTGCAAAGTCATGTGACGTTATATTAGATGACACCAGGCAATCATTGCCAAGTTGTGGATCAAAGAATCCTCATTTGCACACTAAAAGTCCTGGTTTAGGGGTAGGATATAGGACTTTAAATAGTTTACACCTTACTACATTCAGCATTGCATTTTAAGAAATCATTTTTGAATATTTTAATTCCACAAAGAACCAGTGTTTTGTCTCAGGAATTACATGGGTGTTGCTGCTCAACCGAAGAAAAGTTTTTTTTCTGTCTTGTGCAGGATATCTGGTCTTAGGACACCCATATTTTACTGTGCTGTGTCAAATAGAAATGTTTATATTGTCTTGTGGAAGAAGAAAAAAATCTTTGCTACAAAACCACCATTACAAAGTCTATTTGTGAATTCTTTTGTCCCCTTGTGTGGCCAGTGGATGTGATGTGATTCATGCTCTGAAAGGTCTACAGTGAAGGGATTTTCTTACACATTTGTTCTTATTAAACCATTACGCCATGTGAAAGTGTATTTATGGGGAAGAAAGCATTTAAGATACTTAGAATTAGGAAGAAGTTAGATGTACCACTGCTAAGTACCATTTCTCAAACTGTAGCTCCAGACCATGAATGTAGCAAAGTAACTCTCTAAACTTCCCATACAGCAATACCCTGGTGCCTCAGTTCAATTTAAGGTACATAAATAGGTCTTTATTTACAGTTCTGAAAAACTCCATTCATATAAAAATAGTACTGTACCTATGTGCAAATTTACTCTTAAGAATGGGTGTGAATTGTAAAGACGTGGAAAAGATGCAAGTGTCAGAATTAACCACTTATACTTAAAAAGATAAAAGCTGGTTCACACATGGAACATATTTGTTAGCATAGCAACAGACCTTCCCCAAACAATTCAAAGTTGTATCATCAACAACAAAGATGCATATTTAATTTAAGGTCACTGAATTCAAAGTCACAATTTGCTCCACATTTTGTGAGACTTATGACATTTCTGACTTATGCCAGTGATCTCCCTTTTAAATAGGGAGGAAAATACAAAAATCCGCTCCAGCTGTGCTGGACATGAGTTTCCTTAGTTGAAGTTAAATTTAAAGTTAAAGGGTCCAGAGCCAAATGGATTGAAACCCTGGAAGCCCTGGTAGCCTCCATGGAAGTGCTGATGATGACGACCCTGCTGGCTCTCCGGATCCATGGGGTCCTCTCCTTGGTCGAACTTGGTTCTCATCTCTATAAATAAAAAAAAAATGTCAGTACAGAACTAGTTCTTTTTTTTTAAATATTTCAGTAAGGCTAACAAATTTTAAATAAATGACAACCATTCTGGAATAAGTAAGAGGAAAATAATATTCCAACATTTTAGATCAGCTGATGACCAAAAAGCTCCATACTTTAAATAAAACGTTTAGTTTAAGCTATTAGGTTGCAGGTGGTTCAATGGAAGTAGAATTTAGAAGAGGCTTGCTGAGATTTGAAATGTTGGAGCGATGCTTAATGAGAAACTCTTGTGGAAGTCTCCAAGGACATTTAGTGTAGTTGGATCACAAGATTTGACCTTTTTTCACCGGGGCTCCTTAACAGACAACTGAATTTAATCAATTTATGGTGGAAAATGTGAGGATTATGAGCTTTCTTCTGTTTGGCCTGATTTCAGCAGTTGTTGTTGCAATCAGGCAAAACTACAAGCTCAAAGAAGTGATGCACTACTTGGATAATGTTTCTTTAATCATTAAAATCTGTGATTTTACTGAAATACAGATAATGCCCAGTAAAATAATGAAGGTCTCAAGCTACTTAAAATAGCAAGTAGTAAGCTGTTCACAGCAGCCCCTGGGAGGTGTGGCATTTGCTGGGAGACTTTCCACTGACCAGAAAACCATTTACCTGGGTCAGTGAGAACCTCTTTAGCCTGAGCGATGTCTATGAACTTCTTCTCAGCCTTCTTCTTTTCCTCTGGATCCTGGAAGTTGTCTGGATGCCACTGTTGTGCCAGTTTCCTGTAGGCTTTGATAATCTCCTTTTTCTGGGCAGTTCTGTGACAGTGGGGAGCGCATTATCAGCACATTTATTATAGATTAAAACAGCTTCCCTTCCCTTCTACACAAGCCAGACCTAATAGTCCAAGTGTCAGGGTTACCGCATTGGCTCTCATGTAAATCATTACTCCTCCGCCCCCCCCCCCCAAAGAGTTCTTATATTGCCTTAAAATGTAATCAATCTTGTCAAAGTGCTTTTGAACACAAAATTGTTCCAATAAATGATGTGGTTTCCAGTGTAGCATGCCTCCTTTGTAGAGCAGTGGTTGTTAAAGGCAGTCTAAAAACAGAAACCAATTACTTTCTGATGCATTTTGTAACCCATTTGTCAAAATAATACCCCAATTCTCAACTTTCCTGATAAAATCCCATCTGGAACCTATAAGGATGGTAAGAAATATCCCAAACTCCAGTGATCCGTGCCCACCTCTTCACTCCCAGGATCTTATAATAATCCCTCTTCTGAGACTGTTTGAGAAGTCGTTGAGCTTTCTCTAGACCTTCTTTTATCTGGCGGTCATTCTCGCTGTGTTTCGCAGCAGTCTCATAGTCCTTAATGGCTGAAAGGGAAAAAGAGGACAAAATCATTATTGCTTACTAATCCAAAGCAGCTAATGGGAAGTGAAGTACATTATTTAAAGACATTTCTTCAACGGAGGGAAACAGGACCTTAAGACCTTGTTGTCGCAAGCATCCACCTAAAACGTGTCTTTGAGCAAGGCACGGAATCCTTCTTAGTCATGAGGTATTGTTACTGTATGTGTCTGAGCCTCTAATAAGATGATGAACCAAACAAAGACAATAATGTACATGGATCAGCTAAGAATAATTGCATTATTTTTCAATTTGTGGCTTAATTTCCTCAATTTAGCGATTGTGACACAAACATTGCTGTAGCACAAGTCTACATCCGGTCCGTTGCACAAATGATATTGATCTATGACTGAAACCCTTTGATGACTCACTAAAAGCCTGATCTAAAGTGAATTCAACACAGGAGACCTGTGGTTGTGTGAGCATCCCACAAAAAAAGAAAACTAAAAAGAATGTTCACACCTACAACAATATATATATATAGTTTCAAAAACAGTGGCAAACAACATTGTTGGGATCACTTTCAGAGTGATTCAATTAACGATAGAAAAACTGACAGCCAATCAAAATCCATCTGAATTCACAACATGACATTGCAGATGACACTGCGGAGAGATTACAGGCCTTCATTTTCCTTCTTGACTTTGTTAAACAGAATAAAATGTTTGACTAATGTAAATTTTAACCTGATGATAGTGTTGTATTAGTATTTCACTGAAAGAACATGGATTAATCAACTGTTGTAACGGGTATAATATGACCGAAATATTACTACTAATGCCTTATATTACTTTGTTACAGTAAATAGCAACACATTACTGTAATTGCATTACTTTTGTTAGTCATTACTTCCAACACTGGTCCTCAGTCCTTAGTAATTCCATCTCTGAAAAAGCTTGATCTCATGCCGTTATATAAACCACTTTATTCATCATCACCTTCAGATCATGTTGCAGCAGCTCCGGGCTGTTTGTGTGCACACGTTTTGGTGCTTTGAGGCTTGTTTACCCTGTGAGGCGTACTGAGGTGAATTTAACACCCATGGGTCCTGACAGTTTAAAAGCCCACATGAGGACTGGGATTCCCACCTGCTGATGTGTTCATTGCACATTAATGACAACTTACACAGACTTGGCACATTATTAATCTGAGGCGGACGTGCCTGAAGGGATGGTGATGATAATTGTGGGTCTAATTTGACTAAGTGTATATTTTTTTAAATCAAATATGACATGTTAGGGACTTGTTTTGTCCTCTCACTTAAAATAAAAGCTAAAACCATATTTTGGGATGTACACCATAAAGCATTATGGAAAAAGTAAGCAGTTGGCCAATTACATGAACTAAATGAAAAGTGGGAGCTTTGATACGTCTCCTTTATCTTTTTTTTTTTAATATAGCTGCTATTTTCTTTGCGCTCGTGTTCACTTTTACATTGGACGCACTGAGACAAGTTAAATAAAACATCACTGTGTCACACTAACCTCAAGTGGATACGAACAAAAATACATTTCAGCTTGTGCCTGTAATGCACTACATGTTATCTTTGATGTAGTAAATTAATGCATCTT
The DNA here is from genome assembly GCA_026937815.1 of Etheostoma perlongum. Classification (NCBI taxonomy): domain Eukaryota; kingdom Metazoa; phylum Chordata; class Actinopteri; order Perciformes; family Percidae; genus Etheostoma; species Etheostoma perlongum. Next base: position 20,591,230 of record CM049381.1, read on the forward strand.
ATATTTCCATCTCTAGAAATCTATCAACTTGGGATTAAAAACGTTTTTCCAAACACTACACAAGTGACAAGTGAGCCGAGGGCTTCATTGTCAGAGCACAAAGCGCAGCTCTGCGCTGGCAAAGTGGCGTTTCTTGATGCACATTGGGGTTCTTTCCTCACTTGTACCAGTTTGCTCTTCTGGTGATTATATTCCTGTGTTCTATGATGTTCGGCACTGTAATTAGTTGAGGCTCATGCACAAAATTGTTTCCAAAATCTCACAAATGTCTTTTTTTCATGTTTATTGCTTGCCTGTTTCATTTTATTATGCACTGTTTAACTATTAAGACATATTTCCTTGCACCAAAAGAAATAAAAAAATTGTTTTGCGGGGATGTTAAGATGGCCCATGTAGTGGCCGGGTTGGCTCAGTGGGTAGAGCAGGTGCATATATACTTTGAGGCTTATGCCTCGACAGATCCAGGGTTTGATTCCGACCTGTGATGATTTCCTGCATGTCTTCCCCCTCTCTCTCCCCTTCATACGTTCAAATCCAGTCAGGGCGCCATCCCTTTCTCCCATCATTGATTTAATCGTTTTACTAGCTACTATCAAAATTAATGTCTGCTTATTATGGCAATAATGAGTACAAATACTGTCTGATTCTTACAAGGACTGTATGCCTTGGTTTAGCAGATTAACTGCCTACACAGCCATATGAAAGTCTCAGGTATTAGGGACAAATGTTTTTCTGCACTAATTTGGACGATTGACACAAAACAGATCCACTGTATTTACATCAATTTCAAGCTTCAACTAGCTGTTGTAAAACAACTACAGAAAATATCTTCTCTTGTGTGCAACACACTGGTTGGTTAGGAGTCATTACTTATCACCAGAGTCTTTTACTGTAGAACATGTAGTGCAAATCAATTGGTGTGTTGGAGCCTGTCACACTGGAAACAGTTCATAAAGTTGTGAAAAAGAAATTGAGTGTGTTCACATGGAAATGAGTATCCTGGTTATGGGGCTTATCCCGGTTTCAATTATATCCGGGATATGATGTTTACATGCAACACAAAGAAATCGGATTATTCATATACCAGTATACATGTTAAATACTAGTATTCCAGTAGTCGTGCATTGCCAGACCCTCCTCCACAGCGCTGTTTAGGAGGGTCTGGCTAGTCCTCACAATATTCCGGAATGGGAAAAAAAAACGTGATGTAATGTAGAGCGAGGCGGTTTGTATTCGCTATAACAACCGCCTTGCTCTACCTTATCCCACTTTTCACATGGTTACATACCAAATAAATCAATACTTTCACACAAAATATTGATTTAAATACGAATGTATTGCTTCCGCTACAGAAATAGTCTGTTCTGTATGTATATATATATATATATATATATATTTTTATTATAAATTCTATAACATATTTCCAATATTTGATCCATGTTTTTGGCTGGTTTCAGACTGAATGTCATTAGTGAGGAGCAGCTGGAGGGAAAATTATTCTATGGGAACTGGGGTTTGGACATTGCATTGGCATCTGTGCACAAAGACACCAAGATGGGTGGGATGGCACGGCACATTACATTTCAAACTTAACTGACAGATAAACACAAAATATAGGCAGGGATTATGACAACAATATCCGTTGGTCGTTTGCACAACGGTATTGGAACATCAGGCGACATGCAATGATGCCTAGGACACAAACTATTTCTGGTGATTTCACCATCTGCCATCAGTGGACTTTTTACGTGTGTGTGTGTGTGTTTGTGTGTGTGTTTTGGCACTGCTACTGAAGAGTGGCTTTAGGCTTGATTAACAAGACATTCTGCTAAATTTAAGCTAACAGTGCAAGGCAGCTCTATATCTTACAGACTATGCTTACTCCTAACCCACTGGGCTTCAAATCTAATTTAAATTATACTGTATGAAAATAAACTAACAGATGACGTTTGTCCTTTCTGGGTTTCACATAGGCAATGACTTTAGATTTAATGTGGATGTTTTATATTAAAATCCCATTACTTTTCTGTAAACATCCAAATTGCAATAAATAAAATCATCAGATGGGAAGATGCTTAAATGATGTGTCATTGATATATTAAATTCATCTCCCTGTGTATATTTAGTAGTGTTACAAGGACCCCCTGTGTTAGACATCTGCCATGACAGCAGTGTTCATTGTATAGTACGGTTAGGATTATTACAACATACACTTGGGTGCCAGTTTTTTTCAGGTACACCCAGCTAAAACCTTTATAAAAGTAGGATTCATTGCAGGACTGTTGTATTGAGACAACATTTATTTTTGCTAGGTGTACCTAATAAACTGGAAACCAAGTGTAGATTTCAGCAGCTAAATTAAACCAAAACGTGAGTAATACAAACAGGTAAAATGCTGTGGGAAGAGTAGAGCTATTTAGAAGAAAGAATCAAATGTAGTGTTAATAAATCTATATAAACAACTGGAAATCTAACGGACCGACTCCATTAAATAAATATCTTAACTACATGCAGCTACATCTGACAGGCTTACCTTCCTCATACTCTTCCTCTTGGACATAGGCCTCAGCTCTGTCCTTCAGCACGTTAACGTTCTCTGGGTCAGACTTTAGGACTTCACCACACACTGAGATAGCTCTGCTAGCCTGCTGGCCCTGCTCATGACGCAAAGAAGGCATGTTGGGTAAATATATTGTTTAAGTTAAAGAGCGAGTTAATGCATTGCATGGGAGCAGTAACGGGTCTTACCTGTGTCAACGCATGGCACATCCGCTCCTTGGCAAGGAGAGAGAAATGGAGCACGTTGGGCTCGGTCTTCATCACTGCCTCATATTTGCTCACTGCGTCTTCATACCTAAAAGAGCAGGGGGCAGGTGGGTGTTACTCACACCAACACACACACCTACACACCTACAGCTACACCCACACCCACACCCACACCCACACCCACACCCACACCCACCTCTGCTCTTGGATGAGTTCCTCTGCAGACTGGATCTGTTTGTTGAGCTTCCTGACCTGCTTGTAATGGCTGTAACACTGTTTGTGATCAGGATCGAGCTTCAGGCACTCACGCACCTCACTGCAAATTAAACGAGAGGAGGAATGTCAGAACAGGCACATTTTTTACCTGATGGACGTGCTATATTACCAATTTATAGGAATGTGGAGAAAATAACAGGAACACTTTAAAATAGCACAAGAGATTTGTTAATAATTGGCTTTGTTAGCTACATATGCAAGTAATAATAAGATCAATACTAATTAACGGTATGTGCCAGCTATTACAAATCTGAAAATAATCATTTTTATTTGACTTTAAGGCAAAATGAGACAACTTACAGGAGGTACAAAATGGCAAGCTAGGCACTGTTTGTGCATGTGTGTATGTTTGTGCAATATTCACAATAATAAAGTGGAAATGTTCATGATTGAACGATATTTACACTTTAAGGTGTCATTATCACACAAATGACAATCAAGGTTAGAGAAATTCTCAACTACGAACAAACTTTATGAGCCATTTACTGCACGACAACTGCGTTGTATTGTGAGATAAGTTATTTTTACCACCTACCTATCACATAAAAACAAATGCAAGAAATACTTATTCATAAACATCACTTTGCTAATAGCCCAGTACAGAACAAAAGTATCTATAGATGGATAATGTCAATGTACAAAAATATTTTTTGGAGATATGATTGTGCCATATTTGATTCTGAGAGAAACACCGTAGTAATTAGGACATTGTCTCCTAGTGACAATTCTGGTACCTGGTCACAATGTCTGATATTGATACTGTGTGGTAGCTTCCTCAAGAAAGCAGTCTGCAAGTGGGTCTTACGTGAGGGACATCTCATGGTCTCCAAGATTATAGTAGATGGTGCTGAGTTTGTAGAAAGCTTGGGTATTGTCACTCTTTAACTTGGATGCAGCTTTGAGGTCACTGATGGCCTTTCCATTCTCTCCCATTTGAATAAAACACTCTGCTCGCATCTCACGAGAGGTCACATCCCAAACGCAAGTCTGTAACAAGCAGAAAATATCTCTTACAAACTGCAGTACTAGTTACTATACAAATGCTCTGTAGACTCTGCGGTAAAGATAACATGAGCAACGTCATGCTTGCAGGAAAAGTAGGCAATGCTGACAAGGTAGGTATCTCACCTCAATGACAGTGTCAAGCTGGACAGCAGCTGTCACATAATCCTGCCTGTCGAAGCTGCTGCGTGCCTGAGCCACCAGCCGCTGAATTTCATCAGCCTTTGTCAGCAGACTCTGGGCTTCACTCTCCTCTTTGTCACTAGGGTTGGACTTCAGCTGGAACATTGCAAGGCAATACATTACATTGCATGCTTATGGTCATGATAAAAGCAATCTAACTGGAAAAAGTTAGAGTGACTTAAGAAAATTGTATTCAGTCCTTCACCAACACATTCCAAGAGCTCTCATAATTCTGAAGAGGTTCTTTGTGTCAACATTGCCACAGCATTTGAAGTGCTTACCATTCCCTAAACCAATTACAATATAATCATCCTCATCATAAAGGTCGTCATATTCACAAGAGCAATCTCAGCTAATAACACATCCTTTACAAACAGATCTGGGTACAGGTTTCCTGCTAGCTCAGCAACAAAACAGAACAAAACCGGCTTATAAGGCTGCAGGCCTGCCGCATGCCTTCAACACAGTGTGGCACTGACATTCACATCCTATTCCCACTTAGGAAAGGGACTAAACTGTTGCCTGCATGATTACCTCACCTGAGAATACAGCAGCTTTAAATAGAATCTAAGAATTAATAGTAGATATAACAAGGGCATTTATGTCTTTGGGGAGTGTTGTGTAACTTCTCTTTAAAATGGTAATTGGTCATTCTAACGGAAAATACATTAGCAAGCTCCAGTCCTAATCCTTAACGAGCACCTTAAAATGATCCCTGAAAGCCCTAATGAGAGTTCACTGCTAATTTAATTATTATCTACATCTTTTAAGATGGCTTATGGATGCATGGTATACCTGTTCACTAAGGTCTTATGTGGCCTAGGGCATTCATTTTTAACTTATTTGCTACTTGGTTTCAAAGATAAGAAAGAATAATAAAACCTCTTATGTTGTCAACCTTATAGTATAACTGTACAGAATAGCAAAATAAATAATACAAATAAAGTGTGCACACTGCATAGAAAAACAAAAATATCCTTCACAGCGATAAAGCTGTTAATAAGTTTAAAAAATAAACTATTGCCTTTATGTCATGTTATATTGAAAATACACTAAGCCTAGTTTTCATGCTTGAGTTAAGTTTCACTACAAAACCAGGCTACAGATCAACACTGACAACTAGGGCTGCACAATTAATCAAATTTTAATCCCGATCACGATTTTGGCTTCCCACGATCAAATTTGCGTAATCGGGGGCTATTTTAAATGCGTCATTCCGTTCATAGAATGCTCCAGGGTTTTTTGCAAAGGCAATCTACCGCTCCGTAAACCACTGTCTTGGACCACCTTGGAATGTAGCACAATATAGATGTGAAAGCAGTTATAAATAAACTGACTCAATGTGACATAAAAACTTGTTTTGGTTAAAATCAACAAATAATCGTGATCTCAATTTTGATTAAAATAATCGTGATTATCATTTTGGCCATAATCGTGCAGCCCTACTGACAACTCCTGGTGTTATCTGCTTATTGAACAAAATAGTGACTTCTCAGTCTTGTTAACATGGAGTTTAAACTGCATGTTACTATACTTACCACTTTCTTAAAGTCACTCTCTGCTTCATCTAGTCTCCCCTGCTTCAGAAGGAGATTTCCTCTCTGAAGGCGTGCCTGTATGAAGAGAGGACTTCTTTTGCATAAGACTGCAGATCTATCAACACAGCTGACCACTTTCTCAACATACAGTAGTTGTGCCTGGGGCTGATATAAAACTTTCACATACATTACATATACAAATGTACCGTTTTTTCCCACTTATTTATGCACAATAGATGTGTTTCTCACACAGTTCTGTCAGACCTACAATGTAAGCCTGCAGTATGACAAACTGTGTGCAACTATGTAAAACAAATGGCTTCAGACAAACTGATGTAAAAACAGAAACTCACAGATGTGAAGTCTGGTTTTAGTTCAATAACTTTGCTCAAATCCGGCAGTGCAGACTTTGACTTCCCCATTGCCAAAAAGACTGTAGCTCTCCTGTAGTAGGCCATGTAGTTCTTGGGATCTCCATCTGACAAAAGGACAAAGTAAACATGACTATATTAGTTTTGGATTATATTTCCTGGTGTAAAAATTGAGTTAAAAATATATATAAAACTTGTCATGCTTCTGTCACTTACCCACAGCAGCATGGAAATGAGAGAGGGCATCGGCTAGCTGGCCAGCAGCTAGCAGTTTCTTCCCCATCTCCATATGATTGTCCACACTCCCGTCCCTGCCACATTTTACTCCTGAAAAACATGCACAATAATGACACCCTGCACTACAATACGGCGCCACAAACTACAGTAACGTCACAGTTCTCCTTTGTTAATGCATTCACATTAATTGCCGATAAATAAAAAGCGGTAGCATAGCTAGCTCAAGTCAGTAACGTTAAATATGAGAGATTTACTTTGGCACGTAACGTTACGTCAGCGAACATTAACTTTAGCTGTCATACGTTCGTTACACATGGAGAATCAAACTAACTGGTTAGTTACTTTAACGTTTACGTTAGCAAACAGCTATCCATTGGTTACTACTGACATTAGCCAAACAACGTTACTTTGACTACAGGTAGGCTGTCTGAACCCTGGTCAAAGTTGTATGCTAGTTAATGGTGACGTTCAGCAGCTACTTAGCTACTAGCGTTAGCTTGCCACGAATTTAAGTAAAGTATAGTCAGGTTCTTACCTTCATATCTCATATCAATCAAAACAAGAACATATGGGATGTAAGTCAGTATTTTGTTAGCGACATGGTCGATGGAAACCATGATTAGATTTGCATCAGACAGGTCCAATCTCGTTATGTCCCAGCCGATGTTATTCTAACTATGTTTCTAACTATGTTTCGCCTAATTCTCAACAGTCCCATGTGTTCAACATTGCTTCTCTTTCCCCAGTCACAGCGAACCCAAGCGACCGGTCGTGGGTAACTGTGATTGGCTGGATTCTTTGGAAAACACCGCCCACCTCTTTTGGTACAACAGAGAATAGCCACGGCAGCACAAGACCTGTCATCTGTGTACACGCTATGGTACGTACGTACGTACGTGTATGTATGTGTGCGTGTGCGTGTGCGTGTGCGTGTGCGTGTGTGTGTGTGTGTGTGTGTGTTGGAGAGAGTATTTACATCCTCTAGTCATGTACAACATTACAATTCAATTAAATTTTATTTATAGTATAAATTCTTAAGACACTTTACCGATAGAGTAGGTCTAGACCACACTATAATTTACAAGGACCCAACAGTTTTAGTAGTTCCCACCAGAGCAAGCAACAGTGCCGAGGAAAAACTCCCTTTTAGAAAGAAACCTCGGACAGGCCCAGGCTTTAGGTAGGCAATGTCTGACAGGCTGGTTGGGGTTGACATGAATAGTGGCAATAATAGTCACAGTAAAAGATAATGGAACAGTGACTACAAATAGTTTGTAGTAGTTCTTGGCACAGCAGGGCGTAGCAGGATGTAACAGGACATCGCAGGACGTGTAGCAGGACCACGGTGACAGCTGCAACCATGATTTTGGAGCCTCCCTGATCCAAGGAGTGCTGGGGGAAAAGAACATAAGGACTCCCGGGAAAGACTCCCCAGAGCTAGGTTAGTAACAAGCATTTCTGGGACATGGATGCACACAAATGGAAAGATAAAGGAGAGAGGAAGTCCCCCGGCAGTCTAAAACTATTACAGCATAACTAAGAGAGACAGGGTAAAGAGAGGAGCCTGGTCGGGCTAGCTGCTACTATAACGAGAAGCAGGTGGGCTGCGATTCATCACTCCCTAACTATAAGCCTTATCAAAGAGAGTTTTAAGAAATGTCGTGAAGGTGTCTACCCCCCAAATCCAGACTGGAAGCTGATTCCACAGTAGAGGAGCCTGATAGCTCAAGGCCCTGGCTCCCATTCTACTTTTAGAAACTCTAGGAACCACAAGTAAGTCTGAATTCTGGGAACAACGCTCTAGTGGAACAATAAGGCATTAAGAGCTCTTCAAGATAAGATGGTTCTTAACCATTTAGAGCTTTGTAGGTCAGAAGAAGAATTTAAAATTTAATCCTGGATTTTACAGGAAGCAAAGGCAGAGAAGCTAATACAGGATAAAAATGATCTCTTTTCTTAGTTCTTGTCAGAACAAGGGCTGCAGCATTCTTAAGGGACTTATTTGAGCATCCTGATAATAAAGAATTACAGTAGTCCAGCCTGGAAGTAAAGGCATGGATTAGTTTTTCAGCATCGTTTTGAGACAGGATGCTCCTAATTTTGGCATTGTTACGAAGATGAAAAAAAGGCTGTTATTGAGGTTTGTTTTAGATGGGCGTTAAAGGATATATCCTGATCAAAAATAACTTCTAGATTTCTGACAGTAGTGCTAGAAGCTAGGGCAATGCCATCCAGAGTAGCTATATCTCTAGATAATAAAGTTTGGAGGTGTATAGGCCAAAAGTTGGACAGTTTCCAGTTGATTTCAGCAGCCTTCAGGCTGAACAGGAAGTGACGAAAATACTGTGGCGTGATTCAGATTCAATAAAGTGTTATCAGACCCACATATCAGCTTGTACACAGTCTTTAGTTGTTTTAATTATGACAGAGTAGCTGTCAAAATGCTCTACATGCAATCTGTTGCTGATGTTAATTAACAGACTGTAGATGGTCTGTGATCTGAACGGATTTAGTCTTTCTGACTTCTTAACGTTAATATCTGCCATGATATTATGATGATAATATTGCCGGTGATCAATTCTGCGCAGACCTGGCTCATCTCTTTTTTGAGTCTCTTACATTCAGAGCTTTAGTTACCGTCTGTTTATTTGACCTCTTTTACAGAACCAAAAACTTTATCTTTATTTTGTTGTAATGATTTTTTGGGAAATAAAAACCCTTACTTTTGAACTCCCCTTGTGACTCCTCTTGCTTAACAGCTTGGTCCCTCATAATCAGCCATGATTTCATTTCATTTATGCATGCTTGAAGTTTAGCTAACTGTCTGGTTCCGTCTGGCTTGATTGATAGATATAATTAGGTGTCATCAGCATAACAATGAAAGTTAATTGAGTGTTTCCTAATAATATTGCCTAGAGGAAGCATACAGTATATAAGGAGAATAGAATTGGTCTAAGCACTGAGCCTTGTGGAACGCCATGGCTAACTTTAGCGTACTTGGAGGATTTGTTGTTAACATTAACAAATTGAGATTGATCGGATAAATATGACTTAAACCAACTTAGTGCAATTCCTTGAATGGCAACTAAATGTTCCAGTCTCTGTAACAGTATGGTAGGGTCAATGGTGTTAAATGCAGCACTAAGATCTAGTAAAACAAGTTACCACAAAATTATCTATAAAATATATGATTATTGTGTAAAATATATACTGTGAAGTGCTGATAGTGGTAAATGATAGCAGACATTTAGTAATGGTGGAAGAAATACTCAGATGAAATATTCTCTTTTACAAGTAAAAGTTCTACATTCAAAATTGTACGTACAGAAGTGTAAGCATTTGGTCAAACTATCAAAAGTACTGTAAAGGTACTCCTTATGCAGAACTGAACGTTATTGATGCATTAACATATAAGCAGAATTATTATGCTGTAGTTAGTTGAGGTGGAGCTCATTGTACCTGCTTTATATACTTTTATCTATAACCATGCACACTTATCAAGTTTTGTATGTGCACTCAAAACTCTGCAAAGCAGCTGGTAATTTCAAATGTCAGATAAATGTATTGAAGTAGGATAGACTACATTCTTCTGAAATTTAGTGAAGTAGAAGTAAATAAAGTATTGTAAAATGGAAAAAATAAATAAACAAGTAAAGTGCAAGTAATTCAAAACTTTGTACAGTACAGTGCTTGATTAAATGTACTTAGTTGCTTTCCACCACTGCCATAAGCAGCATTTTAATTCTGATGATTGGGGAAACTTGGTGTAATTTATATTGCTTTTCAACATTTGGTTTATTGCAAATTTCAACAGCAGCGTTAGTCTATATTAAAGAATGCAACCTTCAGTCAGGTTTAAACAAGCAATCTAGAAATGGATAGCATACATGTCAACATTAAGTCCTAGTATAATTAGTTACTTCTTTCTTCATGTTAATATACATTGTTTTATCTACCTTACTATTTAAACATATTCATGGCTACAACAACAGCCAAACATCATGATAATTAATACACGTTTTGCGACACTTGAATAGAACCATTGTTCATGCTAAATGTCTGCTGTGGAAATAAGACCCATTCTAAAGACTAATATTAAAGCTCAAGTATGGGCTTAGATTGTAAAATATTTTGGAAAAGGAAGAGAAATATTTTCCACCTTTGGAAACAGGTCATACATATGCATTTATAGCTGAGGCATTGGTGGTGGTTGTGATCCCAGAGATGCTGCTGCCACTGCTGCTACTGGTGGTCAATGGTTTTCTGCTCTCACTCATCTCCGTATGAGCCAAAAACGGAATGCTCTTTTTCGTCGGGACAACTCTGTAGGCATCAGGGAACTGGTATTCAGGGAATCTTTTTGATCTGTGAGGTTCAGATTCAACAAATTCATGGTTATTTATGTCTATAAAACAAATAAAATAAATTATAAATAAACAATAGAATACAAATGCTGGAGAGAAACAAAATGATGTATTTTACCTTGAGTGGAACCCTTCCCTCCCTGCAAAGATACTGTAAATGAGGCCTCCAACAACAAGTAAGGTAGAGCCTCCCCAGCCGATAAAGACACCAACACCTATTTCAAATCTGGCAATAAATACAAGAATAATATGTATTTGTACAATTCTTCCTTCATATAAATTTTGATTCATGAAATAAGGTGAGTTTGTAGTGTATTTTATCCATGTCACTTACTTCTCAGCTTTGTAGGTAGGGTCCTGAAATTCTGCTCTAAGTTTGTTTCCATAATATGAGAAAGCAGTCATAGAACAGATTCCTGAAAAAGGCACATATTTATTTAAAGATGAATCTTGTAGTTTATTGCAATGTGACTTCTTTCAAATAAGTCTGTGTAACTCTCAGTCTTACCTCCAATAAGGTAGTTCATTCCCCCAGCAAAGGTTAGTTTTGCATTAACAATCTCTGATCCCCCAATCTTAGTACACTTCATTCCCACTAAGACCAGAACTGATCCAAAGAAAGCCAAGATAATAGAGATGATGATGAGAGCACGGCACATGTGAATGTCCCCTGTCCAAGAACAACAACACAATGTTATACATACACCGGGTTAAGAAAGACTGTGGGTCTCCTTTTTATTCATCATCATACCTTGTGCTAAAATACATTTTACTTACAATTCAGTGCAAACAGTGATGGAATGTTCTTGCAGTCAATAACTCCAGTTGAATCAGATATACAATCCTTCCACAGGTTGGAGAAGTAGTGTGAAGTAGTCAAGACTCGGCTTTCTATCTGAGACCATGTCCAGATATCTGTGGCCATTGTGGAACACACTAGGATCCATCCAGACACACAGACAACAAAGCAGCCGATCTCCATGTACATCACCACAGTCCTGTAACTCATGCTTGCGTGGAAGTTGAGCCTCTAGACAGAGAAAGGCAAATCCAAGCAATGGCACAACAGCTTCTGAACACAAACTGCAGGGCACCTGTGTCGTGTGTTATGCCAAAAACACACACTTAAGCACACACAAGAGGCCGGGCAGTTTGTATACATCACAAACCATCACGTTTTGCCTTGAATTGACACTCCACTGTTTTATGACGGTCAATTTGGTAATGTGTTGGTATTATGTACATGGAAACTACTTTGTACAAGCATGGTGTCTATATTGCTCTTACTACTGGGTCAAACTCTAAAAAGGTGAACAAGGGATTTGCACACACAAGAAACACTTGAATTGAAATATTTCTAAATTATGACAATTTTGTTACACATTGATGATGTTGACAGAAGAAATATACACCTATAAGTATTTGTGTAAATGGTTTGAACTGAAAATATGCTGGTGAAAAATGTCAAGGACTGTCATGATGTAATACACTATATCTTTTAAAACCCCTAAACCCCCTTTTCACCTCCCATTTCTCTTCACTCAGTGTTGTAAATGAGATCTTAGCTTGTTAACGTGTTGCAATAAATTGTAATTGGAGATGCGTCAATTTAGAAAGATGAACATACAGTTTCCCCAAACTACTTAGTAGGTGTCCGTTAATGGGTATTTCCTTCCAACAAGGGCAAATGCAAAACCAAACAAACCCAGACAGACAACTGTAATCATCAGTCTTCTGCATGCTTGGATGTATCCTGCAAAAATATAATGTCACCTTAAATTCAATGTTGATGTGGCTCCATTCTGGGGTTTTTTAAATTTAAAAATGTTAATCGTGCTAATAATCCCCATTTTTACTAAAAGCATTGTTTATCTGATAAAGTTTTTTCCTGTACTTTTAATGAAATACAGTTTCCGTTTTTTTTATCTTCATTGCGTCATGCCATTCCATGTATGTAAATATTACATTCAAAGCTATTTCCCATGTTCAGAGGCTCTGTCCTTGCCACATTAGCCAAGGTTTGATTCTGACCTGCAGCCCTTTGTTGCATGTCATACCCATCTCTCTCCCCTTACATGTCTTCAGCTGTCCTATTAAATACAGGCCCAAAATGCCCAGAAAAATAATCTACCAAAAAAAACCTTTAAAGTTATTCCCTGGAACTAGTCAACTGCGGGAGAAACTGCCTGAGGCCCACTAAATGTCCTTTGTAGCTGTGCAAGTTTCAAGAACAAAGGCTAAACATTGACATATTTGGAGGTAAGCAAGTTGTTCTTTCAAGACTTGCATTAGGCCATAGCATAAGTGGCAATGAACTTCAACTTGACTTTTTAAAAAAGTAAGAAAAAAAGAGGTGAGCAACTAGTGCCAGCATAGAGGGAAAGTCTTTGCCATCAGAGACTCCAATAAAATCAATGACACAGATCTTTCACAGATTGGAATGGTGAGGACTTTTCCATTAAGTGTAGATATCTTCTAGTCTGTTGGCAAGGTGTTAGACACCAGCACCCACCTCACATAAGTAAAAATAAAGGCCAAGATCTCCAGAAACATTCTGCTCATGGTGCAGAGAGGATGCCTGCACACTACTGTGTGACGGCCAATTAAGTTGGTAAGACCTGAAATGTATTAATGGTTGGATGAATAATTGGATAGACACAATAAGGTATAAAGTGTATTTCATCATATATCAAATAGATATTCCAGTGTCAAAGTTAATGAGAAAACACAAGACATGTAGACATGTCTTTTATGACCTGTTTTATCAACAAACAAAAAAAACATGACCAGAGCATGTAAACCACAACAACAAAAACAAATTATAATTGTACATGGTGCACTGAAGCAGTGAAGGTTTTTTTCATCCTATCTACAGTATATGCTAATTGATAGTTAATCAGACTTAGAGCTACTTTGTCTTGTTGTGTTTGTCAGTTTATGTTAAAACAAAACTACATATGAAAAAAGAGTTTGAGCTACTACACAAATGCATCTCTTTCTGAAATTTTTGTGGGTCTTGTCTGAGAGAGTTTTGAGATTTTGGAGCTGGTGGATGGCCTTGAGCCCATATAAGATCCATTCTGCCTGGATTTGTAGTATCCGGTGTACAGGGTTCTTTCTCTGGAGCGGGGGGCCATGTACTTGCCTCCTCCATAGGCATAATCCACTTTACTGTAATACCAAAACATTGTTGAAGTTAATAATGTGGTATGAACTCTACAGTCACTGGAAAAAAAAGATAGAAAAATTGAAATACCTTTCAGGGCAAAGTACTCGGTAGACTGTAACAGCGTATACCACAGCCCCTAAAAGGATAAACAAACTTCCCACCAATCCTAGAAATATGGGAATTCCTAGGTCAAATCTGGAGTAAGATAAAATGTAAGAAAAAAGTAATGTTACATTGTGCATACTGTAAATACTCTACATCAGATTTAGTTAATATTTTACTATTAACAACATGGTAATGTAAATCAGTGTACTTTATGTCTCCGGACGCAATGTTGGCTGCATAGGGTTTTCTGGCGATCCTGTTGATGTATAAGCAGTAGGCAGAAACATCTGACACACCTGCATGCAGAGGTTTTGTTGATATTAAGAAATAATGAGGGCAAAACACTTCTGTCATTTACAGAGACAAACATGTGCATGTTTTGTACTCACCTCCAACAATATGAAACACTGCTCCGGCCAAAAGCAGTTTGTCCTTGGTATTATCAGCTCCACCAATATAAGTGCACTCCATCCCAACAAAGCAAAGTACTACACCAATTAGTCCAACAACCAACCCGCACATCAGCAATCCTTGTACTCCACGTATAAAAGCTGTGAGAAACAAAAAGAAAAAGTTAATTTTTAAAACCGCGTTTAATTCCAAAACCAAAAAAAGAAGCTAATTTGTGTTTAAAAAAAAATCTCTTGGGAGAACATCCAAAGCTCTTTATATTCACTGCAGTTAGTAGACACATAGAGAAGAACCATAAAGCCAGTTGCCTGTCCCAGTGATGTTAAAATACATGCAGTAGCAATAGCTAAAGTTTCAACAAAATTAGCAACCAATCCTACTGGTCATACCAGACCAAGTAAAGAGACAGTGGCAAAATAACAAAGTGGGATTTTATTGCTTATGTATTCAACTTTTCATTTCTAAATCAAGAAGTATGCTATTTATTTTTTCAAAGGTCACACAGTCTGACATAGCACTTGTGTAAACTCAGTGCCACTGTGAACACTTATCCATAATTGTGCTATGCTCTGCGTGTTGAATTACTGGTCTGCAAATTGTTCTATTCATTCAAAGTAAAAGACTGATTGGAAACATTACTACTGAGGTATATGCAAAATGTGAAGCACTTACGTGTGAAATCCCAGAGCACAGGGAAGTCTCTACAGGTCATGACAGACGTGGAATCTGTGTAACAATCCTTCCACAGGCTGGAAGAATACCAGGCCACTTTGATGACAAATGAGCCTCCTTGTCCTCCTACTGGAGATATCTTCCAAAAGTCCATTCCAATGGTGCACAGCACAAACACCCATCCCAGTGATGAAATTAAGAAGCCAAATATTTGGATAAGACGTTTCTTCATTTCTGAAATCACTAAATTAAACCAGGTAGTGTCCACTCAGTTGGGTAGAAGCACACACACATTACAATTCTACACAGTGGTAAACAGGATCATGAGTTATTTCCTGTGTCAGCACAGAATGACATTGTGCCTGTGCCATGTGCCATTAGTGTTGATGAGGGCTATGTATAATTGTGTGAGATGTTTACTGTAAACTTTCTGGAGTGTGCCACCCACTTGAAAGCCTTCAAACCAATGCTAGCTACTATTTCAAGTGTATATCTTTTTGTAGCCCCTGGTATGTAGCAATAATACATTTAATATGCATTTACATTGTAAAAGCCCACGCTTGTAACCACCTTGAAATGTTGTATTACTTTTGTCTGTCACACTAGATAATATTAGGATAAAATGGGTTACTGACATTAATCTTCTTAAAGAACATAACACAACGTGCAAAACTGCTGCCCTGTTCAGACCTGCAGCAATCACTGACGAGCAGATGTGACAAACAAAAAACACTTTATATTCAGCTGAAACCATTTTTAATCATTATTTATTTCTACTCATACCATACACTCTTCTAAAAAACAGAGCCTTCTTATCATTCACCACACATGTCAATCAGACAATGATAAGATGCAGTCCTTTCTGTTCTTCTTGAAGTTTGCTCACTACAAAGTCATAATTAATGGTTATGCCATGGAAAACAAGAGAATCTGTTTATGAATTTTTTAAATATTGTCATAAAAGATTAACAACATGTACAGGTTGCTTACAGTTAAAGATTAAATCAACAAAGGAAATGTTTTACAAAATATTACACACTTAATTGCCACATACATAAAAAAAAGGAAAATTGGATCAGAAAGGCCCAGTTTGGACATGTTTTTAAATGAGCTTATTAATCATAATGAATACATAATCTTGAGCATTCAGTGCATAGTAATATGTAGAAATGCCAAATACAGAAGTTGTCTGCTGTATAGAAAATAAAAGTCCCCAGACATTAGAGAGTAAATTGCATTACACAAACCCCAGGAAAAAGAAAAATGTAAATCTTCCAAATGTAATTCATGGTGAGCCACAGATTAATATCAGGACATTCTGCTGCTGTTAGACAGAACCACCAACTTTCATACAGTGTGCTGAAACTTTTAAGACTCACCAGTGTCTTTGGCTAAACGTGTTTTATATTCACATACCTCACACATACACATTCTTATCAAAGTGCTGAATCCTGGAGGAGTTGCTGCAGTCAGGAGGCGGCCTCTGGTTTACAGACTGTGCCCGCCCTCTGGGTGGGAGGAGATATGAGAATGTGAGACGGCACCTTTGTAGACATAGTTTGCTCGACTGTGGCTGTAAAGAAACAGAACACAGTCTCATCCTCATTAATCAAACACATATATGGCTCAACATAATTGATTCATACATGTATCCTCTGTATAATGTAAACATAGTATGTGTTACTCCAACCAACCTTTTGTTAAAAGACCCTGTAATGGAGAAGCAGAAGATGCTGCCTCCGAGGATACAGAGGATAGAACCTGCCCAGCCGATAAAAAGCGCAGCTCCCAGTTCATACCTACAGACAAACCCAATAGCCTACTTAATGATATTTTTCTTAATTGGTTAAGTTGCATTCAAACACTGGATGTACAGTCAGATGGTTCTCACTTCTGGTCATAAAACATTGGGTCAAAAAACTCTGTTGTTATCCGGTGCGCATAGAGGGAGCACGCTGAAAGTGAGCAGAGGCCTGAGAAGAACAAGAAAAATAGGGAATTGTATTAGATCACACAGATATTTACAGATATCATACAGGCAATGTCACTATACTTACCACTAAGAAGGAAGATTACACCTGCAAAGCAGGCAATACTAGCTTTTTTGATGTCAGTTCCTCCAAGTTTGGTGCATTTCATTCCAACAAGGGCAAATATAGAAGCAAAGAAACCCAGACAGACGGCTGCAATCATCAATCCCCTGCATGCTTGGATGTAGCCTGCAAACAGATAGAGGTCAATTTACAGTATTTGCAATCAAAAGAGTGTTACTTTGAGGACTCCATTCTATGGTTTTGCATTCCCTGTACTCACATCTGCACATTGCAAGGTCATTGGGCAAGGGACTAATTTAGACATTAAGCAACAAATACAATTTGTCATGAATATCCCTAATTGTTTTCAGCCACTTTGTGGTAACGTGGAGCATGACTTAGTATGAAACGTCCTATTCAGATGTGATTTTGAGGCAAATATTACCTTGGAAGTTAACCTGTGAAACTAGTCAGCCGTGGGAGAAACCGCCTGAGGTTCCCAGTAAATTTCCTTTATAGCTTTCAAGCTCAGAGAAGACAGGCTAAACATTGACATATTTGGAGGTAAATGAGTTGGTTCTTTAAGACTTAGGCGTTAGGATTTCTATTAATTCTAAATATCATCTTGAATTTTCTAAAGAAAAAAAAAAAAAAACTTAGTCAGAGAAAGAGCTAAGGTTGAGCACTTATATGGCAATTGGTAACTGAGGATGAACACACTAGAAAAATTAGAAAGTTAGACTAGAAAAACATTAGAAAAATTACAATAAGCATTTGAGGCATTAACATACACTCTTTAACGGAAAAACACACAGAAAACCCCATGAATCCAACATGATTGACCAAAAATGAAAAACCAAGCATTCAATGAGAAGGGAATAACAAGCTGACCATTCAGTGCCAGCATCGAGGGAAAGTCTTTGCAGTTAGAGACTCCAGTTGAATCGATGACGCAGGTCTTCCAAAGGTTGGAATAGAATGTAGCTGTGGTGATTACTGATCCATCATTTGAAGATACCTCCCAATATTCCATCGGCAAGGTGGAAGACACCAGCACCCATCCCGAAGTGCTTAGTAAAAAGGCCAAGATCTCCTGAGACATGCTGCTCATTCTGCAAAGAGGACTCTCCACACTGTGTGACGGGCAAATACGTTTAGGTGAGACCTGGAATTAATAATGGTTCCCTTGCTAGTAAGGCTTGTTGATAATGTAGCTATGTCTGCACTATGTACTAAGTTCAATGGATAGGATGTGATTGATAGTTAATGTGTTGTGGATTGGTTTATTCTGAAGGGAGGAGTTTGGCCCTAAATATCAACAAGGGGCCAATGGTCTATTATAGCTCCTTCCAACCCCTCATCCAGTACACGTCACTGTGACTCACTGTCATAGATCATAGGGATTGAAAGTTTTGGCTGTAGAAAGTATCATGATGACATCAGTAATGCCATTTAAATTAAATTAAAAGGAAATATAGGCTTGTGAAATGAATTCTTTGCTATGTGTGTACATATTTTGAGTGGGCCTATCACTGTGACTGCCATGCAGTCCAAAAGTATTGATTTACTCAAAAATAAAAGTAATGATACTATTATGGAAAATGACTTTGTTAAAAACAGAATGTTTGCAGTAAAATGTTTACTGAAGTAAAAGTAAATGCGCTTAGGTTATCAAACATATAGTATTCTTTCTGAGGTGTATATTTAATGTATTAACCTGTAAAATGTTGTCAGTGGTCAAACCATTCCTACTTCACTGTAGGGTTAAACTAACAATGCATCATACATTATTTTATGAATGTACAGTATAAGCCCATGACAAATTGTAAGGTGTTCCTGTTAATTTGTCCATTCACACCACATATGTGTAAGGGGAACCAGCACCTTTCTGACAGCCTCAACAAAAACAACATTGAGCTTCACAAAAGTTTCTTTTATTCTACATGTCTCATTATTTTTCCCACTGCCTTTATACAGTACATTTAAATCACATCTTTTGATTTATTTATGAGTTAAAAAGCAGTCTTGAGAAACCACATACACATTTAAGATAGGAAACATTGCAGTGAATGTGTTTGTCACCTTCTACCTTTCACCTTGCACTAACAAGAGTGCAGTAACTTCCTCAAAGACCTAAAATAGCAGGATTTAGATAACTTATTAACAGCTTGTCTCTTTGATCTAACAGCATGCGACGCAAAAAAAAGTGCTGTTACATTGCAGAGAAATGTGTTGATACACTTAGAAAAGGACAACTAAAAATATAAGTGAGACATATAAAAAGCAAACCACAATAAGGGAAAACTCACCCATATAAAAATTTCATTAAGCTTTCATAATATGAAATAGAGCCCCATCTGGTGGATATAACTACTAATGTTACTGCAAACACACTTCTGCCACCAACAGATGGAGCTGGGAATCTCAAACCACTCTACAATTGTTCTAAAAAGAAAATGGTATATACAGTATTTAACTACATGTTCATGAATTGTGTACATTTATAGAGAAATTAAATGAATTGGATTTTATCTTCTCATTCTGTTGTAAAGACTATGGTAAGCTGAAATATGTTTAGCAAATGAAAAAAAAAAATGACAAGAAGACAAAACAAAATAAATATGAGTTAATGGAAAACACAATTTATTTCTACCAGATAACTAGCCATGTATATAGTAACTTGTCAACACATAATACACATTGATAAAAGAGTAACACTGGAAAATGCTGTGCATATCCAATAATCTCTAATTTTGGACAGTAACAGCAAAATCCTTCAATATCAAGTAAATAATGCAATACAATAGATAAAATATGGGTTAAATGGTTGACAAAATATTATGCTTTAAATTGAATGGAGATTTTTGGTGTTTCATTTCTGCTATAGATCTGAAACTAATATTAAGGTAACAAGTCATTTGTGATTATAGCAGCAATGACCATAGTAAAAGATAATCTATAACATTTCATTATGGAAGGTATGACTTAAAGGTGCCCTGCCACATAAAACTGTTTTTACTTGCATTTTTTGAAATATGTTAGGTTCATATATGTTTGTGTTATGTCGTGAATGTGATGTGTAAATGAATGTGAAAATGAACTGCTACCTCCTCTGTCAGCTATAGCCACTAAATAGAAATAAGAGGAGAAATCAGGCCAGTTGCAAAAGATCGTCAGTCTGACGTCATGTTGCCTGAGCTCATTACTACTCATGAGCTTGCCCAGTTGTGTTGGGTAAAGGATGCTGATAGCCAGGCTCTCATTGGGTAGCTGTTAGCCAATCAGAGTAAAGCAGCTTAGCTCGTTGAATATTAATTAGAACTGCACAAATCGAGCTGAGTCTTCCTGCAGGCTTCTATACAATGCTAGAATGGCTTGGAACATGGTGACCAAGGCATTTTTCCACAAACATTGTCCATGGTAGAACTTCAGGCATAAGGCCTACCTCAAAGTAATGAAATATGTGTGGCAGGGCACCTTTAAGAGTTTTTATTTAAAAAGAAAAATAAATAAAAAGTAAGACAATCTGAAACTCAACATGAAAATGTTTAAAACAAAGATAATCTGATTCTTTCACTGACAAATTAATTTATGACAAACCTAAAATTAAGATTTCTTTGCAAAACACGTCACTGAAAAATTACATCTTTCATAACATTTTACTTCCCAGTAACGTTCAATAGCAATTTAAATGACAACTTAATTGCAAAAGTGGTAATGGCCCTCTAGGAACAAATGTTTGAGTATCTACTGAACATTAAAATATATGCAAAAATATGCACTGAATGTATTCTGTTTCGGTTTTGATAGACGTTTGACAACATCTTAAAAGTTATCGATTCACCACAGAAAGCTGTGGTGAAGAATATTTAGGTTACACTGTATTACATGTTAGAAATATTTCATAAAGCATTTCCACAGTATCTACATACAATACCGTGCTGGTCTTAGGTCTTCACACACTAGATGTGTTTCCAACTACGAGAGACAAATGCAATATGCATCAGTGTGAGAACAGACGGATATTGTTATGTGGTCACTGTGAAACTCAGACCCTTTTAGCTAACCTTCCAGCTGAAGGATAGAACTCCAAGGGCATTTCCAGCACAGTTGTTCCACAGACCCTGGAACGCGATTGCTGTGATGATTAGGGATACCCGGCTGGTGGCCCTCCATTCATTGGACACTGTGGTGTTAAACAGTGTTTCTTACAGGGGAAAAGGTCAAATATAAATATAACTTTAATAAATGAATGTTTCTACACAAACACAGGTATAAAATACAAGAAGAAAGGTCAATGCAATGTGAAGTGTAAACAATTTCCTATTAACTTATTCAATTATAGATTAAACTATCTTATAACTAATAGTTTGAAATAGATACAGCAATCAGTATATCAGAAAGGTTTGGAACATTTTGATTTATACTAATTGAACTGATCGGGTAAAATTGAGCTAGAACTCCTATTCTATTAATCCAAATAATACATTTTTCAAAGTGATGTGTTGTGTAGCATAGCCACACAAGAGACAGACGTCTTGAATTCCAAACAGTTCAAGTTTATTTGCAGAATGTCAAACAGATATAAATCAGAAAATTACATAACTTGAAACTGACAAAAGAAATCACAAACCTGCTTGACAAAATGAGACAAGGCTCCTCCCCAAACATTTCTGCATGCTGGACCAGACATAGGAACAAAGAAAAGATGAGTATGAAGAAACAAAAAATTAACTGTTCAAACCTGCAACTTAATAAATCTAACTGAGACTACAGTGGTTGTGTGTGAAATGAATACCATATACAATAACTAGAGCAATGTGTAAAATAAATATGGACAAATGTACATAAGCACAAGAAACAAGTAGTGAGCGCATCACCCACTTTGCCACATGACGTAAATGTAACTATGTAGTTACATTTACACATGTAAAGCCCAATTCTGTATACATTTCACTTTATTTTTACATACTGCACACACATTTTATATATATATATATATATATATATATATATATATATATATATATATATATATATATATATATTTATTTATATATATATATAAAAAGCAGATATATATAAAGCAGAAGTGGAATTAAGCCAATCCCCAGCCGGTGGGGATGGTACACGATCCGTCCTGCCTGCACGATCCGTTCTGCGCATGTGCACTATGCGCATGCGCAGATGATATCATGATGAACGACGACACTGCACGATCTGTTCCCATATTAGAGTCTGTTCGCCTCCACCGGAAAGTTAACTTAGTTTAGCTAAGAGCTAATTCAGCTAGCCACTAGTTGAGACAGCATGTACAAGACCCTCAAAAGTTAAAATAACCGTTTAATATATAACAGCTGTTACGTCAGTTCTACTTTACTTGTGCTCATTTAAAATACAATCACTCAATACTTGTCTTATTATTACTGTAAAGTCTTAATTTAGCTATAGCCTGCTTTTCCCACTGTTTAGTTTGAGTAACGTTATTTTAGGCTGAATCAAGCTGTCTCAGCTAGCGGTTAGCCGAAACAGCTGTTAGCTAGACTAACGTCGTTAGCTTTCCAGTGGAGGCTAACAGCAGACCGCTACTGTGGTTATCATCTGCGCGTGCGCGAACATATTGCACTTGCGCAGAACGGATCGTGCAGGCAGGACGGATCGTGTACCGACACGCCCCGCTCACCTGACAGTAAACCGGCTGTGCGTCCTGTAGTAATCCTGTCCTCTATGTCTGTACGGTAGTTGTGATATTGACAGACATTGGACTTTACAGCAGCTGTGCTCTCAGAGTTTTCCTCCATTGAACCTTTTGTCGATAGCCCCCTGCCACATAGACTGCAGAGAAAAGTCCTCAGGTTGCTTTTACTGTTAGGGGGGCATGGATCCACTGTGGAAGGAGGCGAAGGATAATCCGTCGGCTTCAGCTAATCTTCTCTCCAAGATTTTCTTCTGGTAAGAAAAGCGGTCCGTAGTGACAGCCGTGTTTGACATTGATTAAATGGAGAGCTCTCCTATGTGACAGTTTGTGGCCACTCAAAAGACAGGGTGTCCCCCTTGATGTGATAGCAGGTATAGCTGCTGAGCATCCGCCCATGCTTCAACATAAACAACACTGTTCCTCGGTAGCTACACATTTATTCCTGCAGTCTGAAATCACAACAGACCGACATGCAGAGGAATTCTAGAGTAACTTGGAGGATGAAAAAGTGGGCTGTAAATTATAAAGTACACAAGTTTTGGAAGTGTGCTACAGTAGTGTAAATGAACATATTATTCTGAAGAATGGACCATTTCACTTTAAGTATACTTAAAAACTTGGTACATGAGGACTACTTCTATATACAGTTGCATTCATGTCTTCTGGTGAAAGCCTTGTAATCTCCTTTATTTTTATGCTTTCTCATTAAGCCAAACTAGGTTTTCATAATGTCTACACTAACACTAATAACTATTTTCAACTACTGAACATACTTTGATGTACTTTCTCTCTAGTTGGCTGAATCCCTTGTTCAGTATCGGATACAAGAGGAAGTTGGAGGAAGATGACATGTATAAAGTTCTCCCAGAAGATGCATCAGATAGACTCGGAGAGGAGCTACAGTGGTAAGACAATGAATAAAGTATTTTTATCAATTTATTTCAATACTCATTTCTCTCTATCATTGTGTTGGTGGAATTCAGAGCATTTTACAGTAAATGGTGTTAAACAGTATTTGTTACAGGGGGAAGGGTCAAATAGAAAAATAAAAGTGAGTGAAAAATCAACTTGTCTATACAGACACAGGTATAAAATACAAGAAAAAGGTAAATGAAAAGGAGGAATTAATGTTCATTTCCCTCTATCATTGTGTTGGTTTCTGTTATGGTTTATTTATTTTTTGAATCCTGTTTTCTTTACCTTCTCCGTGTTCCCTCCTGGTCTTGTGTTTGTGTCTTGTTCCTCCCCGGTCTTGTGTTCCCCTGAGTGTCTGTAGGTTCTGTTTCCTGTTTTATTTTGAAGTCTGGTTTTTGTCTCGTCCTGTGTTGAGTTTTACTTCCTGTGTCCTTCCGCTCTTGTGATTACCTGTTTTCTACCTGCTTCCCTGCTCTCTTGTCACCTGTCTCTCATTACCTTGTGTATTTAATGTCTGTGCTTCCCTAGTCTGTTGTCAGATTGTTCTGGTCCGTCTGCCTGTCATTACCTCGTCCTGCTGTGTGTTCCCGTTCCTGCGGCCTTTATTCCTTGTGAGTTTTCCCTGTCTTTTTGTGCTGCCTTTTTTCCCCCCAGACCCGTTTGGATTTTTTTTGTTGCACAATAAATTTGTCTTGCTCTCTCCTGCCTACCTGCATTTTGTTCCTTATTTCCCTGCCAAATGTCACAGGTTTCATTTATTTACTTGAATTCTTGATTGTAGGAAACCGGGTAGAATGCCACTAAGACCTCTTTAGCTGGATTGATTAGATTTTGATTAGCCCCCCCCTTTCTGTTGTAAGGGTTTTAGAAAGACACACACCACCTTCTGATCACAACTCCTAGCATCAGTTTCCATGATAGCAATTTTGAAAGTGTCTACTCTCTACCCAACAGTTTTTGAGGCACAGGAATCCAATTCTCCATCCTATATTAGTTGACACCTCCATTTCTCTTGATTAGCGTCCAGATTATGTGGCATCTGAACCAAATTTATGCAATTTGTTATTGGCTATCCATTGTCTACTACGGATGTCCACTAACACACTGCTCAGGTTTAGATCAGATTCTTGTTCTTGACATTATTGCAACTTTAAGGTAAACTTTAGTCAATGACATTGAAATCTCCCTGAAGGGAAATAGTAAATGGTAGATTTGGGCATTGTCCTAGACCCAGTCCACCACTTCAGCAAAAGCATACTACTCAAAACTACTATATTCAAACAACAATCAGAGCTTTATTCACATTCTAAGCAGCAGGCATATTGGACGTACCCCCTTCTCCACTGTTTAGTGTGTTTAGTAGCCAGCCAGAGACTCAGGGATCACCTATCAGCCTTCTTAATAGGGGACAGACTACCCACTTTGTGCTTGGAGGAGAGCCCACCTTTATATAGACAGTACTTCTCAAACTGTCACATGAGAGCTTACTGAATCATTATCGGCATTACAGTACGTAATAGAGTCATTTCCAGCTATGTGTTTGGTGGTCAAAATGTCAGCACCACCCCCACACAAGGCCAGGGTGGGAGAGAGAGCTAAAAAGAAGTGGCTTGTGCCATTCAGTTGAGGCATGATCAATGGCCAAAATGGAAGAGTATAATGCAAGTAGTTCTTCACAGCTAAGGCTATTGATGAATGATGATGACACATACCAATAGTTAGATATTGCAACTGCAGTAATGAGAGGTTTGTATTAAATCGTGGCAGTGAATAGCTAAGCAACAAAGCAAAGCTCTTTATAATTCAGATCCAATTAGAATTCAGTCCAATGCAAAAGCCCAATATCGATAGTCTTGTTATTTTCTCATTGCGATGCAGTGCTACAAATAATTGATTACAGTACCTACAGTACAGTACAGTAAATATTCTATCATAAGAGAAAAAAAGGTCCAAGGCACTCTTCTTGCAAACAATTTAGAAAAAAACTTTCTTTAAATGCCTATTTCATATCATAATCTTAGTATATTAAAAAATAGACCTGGCCGGAAACCCACACCCAGTGACAGAAACGGCCTTCATTGGGGTGTAGCCCTCAACACAGTTTTCCCTTTAGTAGATACCATAGGTGCATCTCAGATCCCATATTTGATAGCTCCTCACTCCTCTGCTGAACCGGAAGTTGTTCTGTCCCTCCTTCCTGAAGGCCATCTCAAAGCTCTTATTCCTGCCCTGAGTACAAGGAGTGAGCATCGAGGAGGGATCAGTGAGGATCTATGACCGAGGATACACCAGAGCAGCCTTCCCAGAAGTGGTGCAGCTCATAGGGTTGCTAACTTCCCCCATACAGCTGACAAATTCATGTGACACTTAAGAGGAAAGGACTTCTCATCCCTCTAAAACACATTTACTTGTTTCCTCCTCCTATACTGTCCTTACGTCTGTCTCTCTTGTGCTTCCTCGGTGGGACGGAGTAAGACACGAGGAAGTAAAGGAGTCAGGGATGCAATTTAAGAGAAATGAGATGTACGTCGGATTTATTAACACCTGATAATTGTAGACACCTGAGCAAACAGCCAGTGATATTAAAGGTTGATATTAAAAATGTAAAGTATAACCACCAGATGGTTCTACAAAATATATACAAGGAAGAGAAAAAACTACATGGATGTGCAAAACAGAAAAAAGGAAAACAAAAATAAATATAAATAAATTACTTTTTTTGCAAAAGCATCAGACCATATAAATGAGAACAAATACAAAAAAGGACTGTAATAAATATCTTCATTGAGTTCTGGATAAGTTGTGGCCTGGCTTTTTATTTTTTTTGCAAGAAGAATGCCTTGAAACTTTCTTTTCTTTTCTTTTAATTCCCCATCTTATGGGCATTTGTGTTCCCCTTCCAAAGAGCACGTTCATGATTTGTTTGATCTTCTGAACACTTCAGACTATTTTTCTTCTAAAATATTATATCATGTAGAAATGTGTATGTAGACAGCTACACACTCAAATCTGTAGAAATGTAAGAATTACACGTAGTCAGTTAATAGCCACACAAGCGACACATTATTATAATAATAGTGAATGATTTTGCTTGAAATATGTGGAGCTGAATTTCTTGTGATTTCTTTCGAGAAACATTCTGTAGTGCAACAGTTCGTTGTTGTGACTACTGTAACAGTGCATTATTATACATTACTGACTGGGATTAACCATTGCTTTTCTTGTCACTTTTCAAAGGTACTGGAACAGGGAGGTTCAACAGGCGGAAAAAGATCTGTGCCCACCCAGACTTGCCAAAGTTCTTGTTCAGTGCTATTGGAGATCATACGCACTCATTGGAATATACATCTTTATAGAGGTACAGTGCAATCTCACAGCAAAACCAAATGTCTACAGACAACAATGCTGTATTAACAATTCATATTTTCATTTTTTATAGGAAGTTATCAAAGTCATTCAGCCGTTGCTACTTGGGAAGATAATTGAGTACTTTGAGAGTTCTGACCCCACCAACACAGCTGCAGTCTATGAGGCCTACAGCTATGCTGGAGGTTTCTCCTTGTTAACCATTGTTCTGGCTGTCCTTCATCATCTCTATTTCTACCACGTCCAGCGGGCAGGCATGAGGATTCGTGTGGCCATGTGCCACATGATTTATCAGAAGGTCAGTCATTATTACACATCTATGTATACATGTCTGTATGTATGTATGCCTTCATTTAACATCTTTGTTCTGCAAAGGCTCTTTGTCTTAACAGCAAAGCATTTGCCAAAACTACCACAGGACAAATTGTGAACCTTTTATCCAATGATGTCAACAAATTTGATGAGGTAATCATATGAAAGTATTTCATGTGTATATCTTTAAATTCATATATCGCATCTGACTTACTCATTCAATAATACAGACCATACCTCAGTAATTCTTTCCTCTTCATTGTTTTGTAACAGGTAACCTTATATTTGCACTTTTTGTGGATTGGTCCTCTACAAGCAGCCATTGTAATATTTTTGTTGATGTATGCAATTGGCCCATCATGCCTTGCGGGAATGGCTGTCTTCTTTATCCTGATGCCAGTCCAGACTATGTTTGGACAACTGTTCTCTAGTCTCAGGTTTGTAGTCATTTGCCAGATTGATCAAATATAGAAAATATTTTTTGTGATTGATTTTGTGTGTGTTGCACTGGTGCCAGGCCATTGCTTCAATGTGTGCATGTTGTTTTAGGGCTGAAACAGCAGTCTTAACAGATGACAGGATACGCACAATGAATGAAGTCATTTCTGGGATCCGCGTTATAAAGATGTATGGGTGGGAAAAGCCTTTTGCTGCATTGGTGGATGAGGTCAGAAGGTACACCAATAACTAACCTACCTTTCCTTTTACCAAGTTTTGTTAAAATCTATTAACACATTTGTGTCATGTCCTCTTAATTAACAAGCATGTATAAAACAAATGCCCCTGTTTGCTGCAATACATTTGAGAATAATGTACTTGTACATGTTGGCCTACAGTGTTTACTGACAACATGTCTTGTTATTGTACAGAATGGAAATCTCCAAGATCATGAAAAGCTCCTTCCTGCGTGGCCTGAACATGGCATCATTTTTTGTGGCCAACAAGATTATCGTCTTCATCACCGTCTGTGTCTATGTGCTGACAGGAAACCAGTTGTCTGCTAGCAGAGTGTTTATGGCTGTTTCCCTCTATGGGGCGGTCAGACTCACCATCACACTCTTCTTTCCCTTTGCCATAGAGAAGATCTCTGAGTCTCTCATCAGCATTAGAAGGATTCAAGTAAATACCCCACAGGCAGGCCATATTTGTGTGTGTTGATTACTGTCTCTGGAAACTGAAACTCTGAATGTAATTCTCCTTCTAAGAATTTTCTTTTGCTGGATGAAGTTGCTCCTCAGCATTTGGGGCTTCCTGTGGCGGAGAAGGACTGTATGGTGAAAATTCAGGACTTAATATGCTACTGGGATAAGGTGAGAATTATTTGTGGACATTGTCTTTCTCCTTATAGAGCATGTTGCTATAGAGATTGTGAAGCCTCGTGGACAAACATTTGATTTTGAGCTTTTAAGTAAAGAGGACATGGACAGACTTAATACTGACTGAATAGTTACTACATGACAGGGTTTCAGTTCATTTACTTTGTCTTACAGATGCTAGAGGCTCCAACTTTACAGAACGTGTCTTTTACAGTGAGGCCAGAGCAGCTCCTGGTAGTAATTGGACCTGTTGGGGCTGGAAAGGTCAGGTCTATTTTGTAGTCTTGGGTTTATAGTCATGCACACACATGATGATAAACTTGGGACATGTAAGTAACTCAAAAATGTTAATAATATAATATTATCAATTGTATTAGCAGTAAAGTGTTAAGTCAGTCCTGAGTTTTTAGTTTTGAATGCCATCATTGGTCACTGGTTTTACAAAGATTGCTTAATTTTGCCATACATTATTGTATTACACTGTTATTTTAAGATAGTAGAGCTAGCATTTCTCATCGAAGCCATTCTTTTGGTTAGCTGAAATGCTATTACTTATTGTCTTTTGGAAAATATACTTAATTACTTTCTTACCAAGAGTTAGGTAAGAAGATAAATATCTCTCTCTTGGTTGTCTGGTAGGTATGGAGCTAGAGTTGGGAGAAAATTAGCTTAGTCTATCTTAGCTTAGCATAAAGACTGGAAGCAGGGGGAAACAGCTATCCTGGCTCTCATACATTCAAAAATACACCTTACCAGCGCCTCTAAAGCTTCCTAATTAAGTTCTTTGTTTAATTCATTCACAAACAGAAATTACAATGTATGTTTTACTGGGAGTTATGTGCTAGCCTGTTAATATCTCTTTGTGAAGAACTTTATGCTAGTTAATTAGGCTACCTCCAGTTCCAGTGGTATTGATCTTTTCATCTTACTCAGCAAGAAAGTGATTTTAAGCCTCCAACAATGCCAAATTTGTTCTTGAAATCTTGTTTTTTGTCCTGTGTTTGTGATGCCAGTCCTCGCTCCTCAGTGCCATCCTGGGAGAACTGAGTCAGGAAAGTGGTGTGGTCAAGGTCAAAGGAGAGCTGACATATACTTCTCAGCTGCCCTGGATTTTACCTGGTACCATTCGGAGCAACATCCTTTTTGGCAAAGAGCTCAACCCCCAGAAGTATGATAGAGTTCTGAGAGCCTGCGCCCTCAAGAGAGTGAGAGTCACTATTGATTATGACATGCCCCACTGCATTTACATTTTCTGTAGTTTAGGTATTAGAAAAGTTTAGCTTGTAGTGAGTCCAGTTTAAATGTGAATGATTGGTAAGGGTTGCATTTGGACCCTATTCAGGACATGGACCTATTGCCAGGTGGTGACTTGGCAATAGTTGGGGACAAAGGGGCTAACCTCAGTGGAGGACAGAAGGCAAGGGTCAGCTTAGCAAGGTGTGCTAGATAACTACATCAATGCACATTTCTTTTGGTGTCAGTGACCAAGATAACCTCCGCATTTGCGTATCTTTTAGAGCAGTGTATCAGGATGCAGATATCTACTTGCTGGATGACCCTCTCAGTGCTGTGGATGCCGAGGTGGGAAGGCACCTCTTTGAAGAGTAAGTTTGGTTACTAACATCTCCCCATTTTTGTCAATGGAGAACCCCAGAGGAAAGTACATATCAGTTAATCATTTGTTATGATCAGGTGGTGAAAATATGTTAGAAGTTTTTTTGATTTCTTTATTTAAAAAAAAAAGTGTTTCCTTCAGGTGCATTTGTGGACTTTTGAGGAAGAAGCCTCGTATCCTGGTTACTCATCAAATCCAATATCTGAGGGCTGCAGATCAAATTGTTGTCTTAAAACAGGTGTGTGTTTATGTCTTTGTGTGTTTCTAAGAGTTTACATGTAAAGAAAAGTGCTCAGGTGTTAATTAAACAGAATGTAAGTGCATCAAATAAGCCAACCCAAGAGCTCTTACTGTTTATGATGATCCATGACATGCATGTAATACATGTATATTTGCTATTCAAAAAGTTTTAATCATGATCACATGCGTTATGTGGTGTAAAAATGTCATTTGCTGTCCTATAGTATCACTTAGGTCTATGTCTAATTTCATTGTGTTTCTCAGCTCAGTAACTTTCAGGGACACTACACCCAAAATGTATCTTTTTAGTATCACCCCCTGTAGACTTCAAGGTTGCTTTAAAAAGTTTTTAGTTACGATTAGCGATTTAAGTGCATTCCAACGACAGCTCAGTTTCATGGCCAAAAGAAAACAGTGCCTTTCTCCTGCTCCTTTATTGGTCAGACAAACCACTGTTAATATAGGACATGCAGAGTCATGCTTAACAGCAATAAGTGACCTAGGACCATGGCAATGACAGAGCAGTCCCCAACCAGATTAGCAATGAAGCCTCACTAACTGATTTGTGGCCAATAGGTGGCAGAATAACTAAAGAACAAGCTGACAATTTTGTAGTATTGCTAATGCATACAGGGCTCACACTCTTGGCTCATTATCATCCCTAGTGTCTAACTGCTTGATCATTGAAGTCCATTTTAGCTTTGGTTTGGTCTTTTTTGACTCTTGAGGAAAACATTGGCATTTTTGGCTCTCTAGATGTTTGCATATCTCAACCTGCTGGTCACTAACTTTGTCTGTTGTTTTTAGAGCTTGTTTACAAAGAATTTTTAGCTACAAACGGGCTTGATGAGAACAACTTCTCAACCATACAATATGTTTGGGTTGTAAAATGAAATCAGTGATGAAGTTCCACAGAAATATTCCCTGTGGATTTGTCACTACAATCAATCCCTTCCAAACTCCACATAGTCATTTAAATAAATGTTAATATAAAATAGAATAATATTATTGATTAGCAACTTTTGCCACAGCTTCAATCAGTAACAACAAAATAAATATGCATGTATATTGTGCAGTGGTAACACATTTGAGGAATTTGGGTGTGTGTTCCTTTCTGTAAGAGTTTAAAAGTTACATTCATAGGCAAACAAACTTACATTACATGTTTTTTTACTAGTAATATTAACAGGGGCTCATATATCATGTCATTTACAGATGCTGAAATTTCCAGGACTGTGTGTGACTTCTTGTGCTCTTAACTGCATCTCTTTGCTGTCATTGCCAGGGTCAGATGATGGCACGGGGGACTTACAGTGAGTTGCAGTGCTCTGGACTTGACTTCACCACCCTGCTTAAGGAGGAGGAGGAAGGGCCAGGAGGGCGAGAGGCAGGGCGCAACCCCCTTCCCACTTCCCCACTTCCCTCATGCACACTCTGACAACGCAATGTCCTCTATGTCCTCCCTGTCCTCTTCTCTGTACTCTTTGACTGATGGAGCAGAGCCACTTACAATGGTAGATATATTTGAAGCATCAAATTACTACAACTTGGCTATAAGAAAATGTGCAGATGCTTTAAGCAGATGTGTGGGGGAATGGCTTGTCTGCATTCTAGAAGCCACTAGAGGGCAGAAGGTACTCACATTTTCCCTGCTGCTCTTTCTGCCTGGTTTGAACTGTTGGTGGATGCCTGGCATTGACACTAGTGTCTATTTGTAGGCAGTGCAACCAATGGAGGAGGAAAGCCGCTCAGAAGGAAACGTGGGCCTGCGTTTGTATGTGAAATATTTCAGGGCAGGCGCCAACTTCCTGGTCCTCTTGGTCCTCATTTTACTCAATGCCCTAGCACATGTGAGTCACCTTAATTAATATGGTGTGTGTTTTCTTTCAATTTTGGAAAAATACAAAATATTCATCTCAAGTGAATTTGAGACAAAATTGAAAGATGTAATGAATTGACTTGTTTATATTTAATTTGTTTGTGTGTGTGTTTGCTTGTTTAGATCACCTTTGTTCTACAAGACTGGTGGCTTGCTTACTGGTAAGATTTTCTTTCTCTCATTCCCTGTAAAAAGCATGAATGTTTGCAAAAATTGCGAATAGCAAGTGTTATAAGCCAGACTGACTGATTTTCTGAGAGAGGAAATGGTCGATTATTTAATAGAAGACAACTGAACCAAACTGTTTTTTTTTTGCCATTATCTGTCACTTGTTGAAACTGGCCTTGTGTTTCAGGACAGGAAGATTGTGTTCTGTGTAGTGCCTTTGTGTTGCACCGTTCTTTCTTTGTTGTGTTTATTTGTCCTTGTGGATTTTTGGTTCTTTTGTCATTGACTTGCAGGGCCTCTGAACAGAAGCACATCAATGTGACAGAGCACCTTAATGGCAGCTTCCCTCGGCAGCTAGACCTTGACCTGTACCTAGGTGTTTACGCAGGTGAAGCTCACTATGCGCACATTGCTTTTTTGTGTACTGTTGAGGCTCTGAATACGCCAGCCATTCAATGAACAGATCCACAGTTCTCTGGCTGTGGCCCAAGGCCTTCAAGGCCCAGTGTACTGTATGTGTACAAGGGCCTCAGCTGTACAGGGAGATAGCAGTGCCTTTCTTGTTCTCTGCTGTTGGATTGCTCTGATTGTGTCCCGGTGACTCCCAGCCTCTTCCCTCTTTCAGGCTTTTGTATTCACAGTGATAGATCAGCATTCAAGACAAAAAAAAATCATCATTGAAGGAAAAACATAAGTAGAATATATCTGCTTTTTTGTGACATTCAGCATGCTTAATACTGGAACCTTAAATGCATAACTGACTACAAGAATAGCATTGTATTGTGCTGATGGATTTTTTTCTATCTGCTTTGGTCAGGTTTAACAGCATCTTCAGTAGTGTTTGGCTTCCTTCGCAGCTTGGTCTTCTTTAATGTCTTGGTGATCTCAGCCCAAACCCTACACAACAGCATGTTTGATGCCATCCTCCGGACCCCTGTACACTTTTTCAATATCAATCCAATTGGTAAGTGGCTCACCTCCTTCTCAAATTGTCATTTAGATAACTAATAACGTATTCATAACATGACCAAGGTGGTAAAAGAATGATGAATGGGGATTATGAGAAGTTAACATCCAGTGGGACCTGCTGTAGAAGCTCTAGTGGGTGAGATGCAATATCTCACCACTAGAGAGCAGACTGTTACTTACTTAGTCATGTTTCAAGCCACTTTACAAACAGCCATATGCTTGCCTTTAAACTTTAGTTATTAGTTAGTAAATTATATAAAATATAATCATTTATAATAATATTTTCAAATGCTACCCTTTTTCATATAAAACTGTAAATAATTGTATTCAAGGATTTCATATTATAATCATATAATGGACATTTTTATGTAATTTCTCAAATAGAATTGATAATTAATAAATATTAATCAGAAGATCAAATATTTACTGTAATATAAAAAACTGTACTTTCAGTC
This sequence comes from Etheostoma perlongum, assembly GCA_026937815.1. Taxonomy (NCBI): domain Eukaryota; kingdom Metazoa; phylum Chordata; class Actinopteri; order Perciformes; family Percidae; genus Etheostoma; species Etheostoma perlongum. Next base: position 20,625,290 of record CM049381.1, read on the forward strand.
ATACAAACTCAAAGATGGTTTTCTTTTTGTGGGATGTATGGGGTCTAATATCTGATTGTGAATAAACTGGCATCACAAAAGTCGCTGCTGGGAAGTAAAGCCTGTGTAACCAAGAGGCCAATTCAATCAAAAAGCCTTATGATATGGCTTAACATGTAGCCGTGATGTATTTAAAAATTAGTAAAGAGAGTCCTATCTTTTTTTATTGTGAGTTTGAACAAAAAGCAAACAATCATATTGAATAAATATTGTTTGCACTAGATCTTGGACAGTGTTGTTTGGACTATAGAGCTTTGTAAATACAGACATATTTATCTTGTGCGCTGTATCAGAAATTTTTGATTATTTCATTAGCTTTATAGGGTGTATCTGCTGGGTCAATGGAGTGGGCAGATGGACACGATTTTAAAAAGTGTGCAAACACTCCAAATCCGTTTGACTTTACTCAGGGAGGGATGCTGGTTTTTTTCTTCATGCGTGTTTTGCACCACCTTTTATTATTAATATTTTAGCAATTCAATATTTGTTTAAATCATTTGCAAAATGTTTTGCTCTTCATGATATTTTATCTATGACTTTGTGGTATTCATTCAAAAACCTCTTTTAATTAGGTGAAATAATGTCACTAAAATGTTTCATTTATATCCAAAGTCAACAGTCGAGTGGCCCACTTTGATAACTTTAATTGTTCACCTGTCAGCAGAGAATTACTCAGCCTAATCTCTTCATAGTGACATGCATGTACAGCACAATCAGCTCGGGTGGGAATTCTCACTAAGAAGGAAACTTGTATCTGTATAATGAGTCATAATAAGCTAATAACACAAGTCTAAATATGATTTGAGGGTGTTTAGAAGCTTGTGGTTTCGTCTGGTATTAGAAGTGGGTGCAGCGACAAAGCTTTTCCTTTGCAAAGCTGTGTTTGGAGCAAACACCACAGGTCTTAATCTTTGTCTTTTGTTTCTACTGCTGCTGTTACGTATTGGACTACCTGACAGCTTATCTGGGTGTGCCTTGCTTTGTAATCTACACAGGGGAGGAGGACAAACACTTTGAATAATGTAATAATCTGTTTAATAGCGCAGCAAAGGAGAGGCTTAACAGACACTGCTATCTGATTGCTGTTGTGCTGCTATCAGTAACCATTGTAGGACCAGTCCAGTCATTGCAGATTGGCATTTAGGCTGGCAAACAACAGTGTGTCTTACTCGATTTACAGACAACTGTCCCAGAGAGGGAGTTTCTTTTGTCCTTAGTCCAGTCAACAGTAAATTAAGCATGACCATAACATTTTTTAACAATATAAATAAGTTTCACCCATTTACATTTTTTTCAAATTTTCTTCTGCTGGTCTGTATTTTATTGATTCATTCACTTGAGTGAAACCAAACAGAAAAGACCAGGACAAAAACTGCTGTCAGCTCTGTTGGTTTTGTCTTACTCTCTTCTTTTTCTTAATGTTTTGCCCCCCCCTCTCCCCTTTATACAATAACTGCCACTTTCACCACAACTGCTTCCACACATCCACTACTCTCATGCAATAAGTGTGAGTAATTTGTAACTGTGTGCTGATGTGTTGTTAAGGATTTGACAAGTGTTTACATGTGTAAGTGATAGGTACGCTGCTGCTGAACCTGCCCAAGTGTTTGATAGCTGTCCACGGAGTTAAAGGTTACCATTTCAAGCGTCACTGCACAAAGGTCCTATTTGTTATTCTGTGAATGTGGTTTATAACAATTGAGTCAGCAGTGGTGAATTATTTTTGATGGAGAGGCATTGTAACCCGTCTTTATCAATCATTGAATGTGCCATTTGTATCATGTGCCTGTGTTATCTTTTGTGCTGTGTGGAAATAGTTGATTTCAAAGTTGTGTTTTTTGGGGATGAAAACCTTTTATATTTTGTAACAATACTATTTGATAAGAAGAAATACAGATGATGTTGATAACACTACAGACTGCTATTTCCTTTACTATATTTATTTATATAACTTAATATATTCATATTGCTCAATTTTAGCAGTATGTACAGTCTTATTACAGCTGTTCATCCAAATGTGATCCAGTTAGAGCAGCACAGACAGCGGTGGATGTGTTGAGCTGATGTTGATCCCTGTAATTTAGTGTCATTGAGTGGGTTAATCCCCTCAGAGACTGCAGGCCAGGGCTTCAGCTCATCAGCACAGTCAAGAAGTGGAGCTTCAGTCAACACACACACACACACACACTTCTACCGTCCTCCTTTCACATCGGCATATTGGGCCATCTCAGTGCTAGGTGTCACTCAGTTGCTGTTGACGCAGGGAACATTGGATCTTCTGTAGTCAGTGATGTGAGATTCTAATTGTGTCTACAGAGGCAATGTTTTGAATGTCTGTATTTCAGGTCTGGGATGCAAGAGTGTTAAGAGCAAAGTGGAGGAAATACTGCAGAGAGGATGATGATATCGAGGTGTGTAAATTGAATGTGGAGATGGAGCCGTGTGTGTGTGTGCAGTATGACTGATAGGGCTCCCCCTCGCTCGGCACTTCCACTATTTAATTGCATGAAAGGGAAGCAGAGGAGATTGCAGGAGCCTGTCGGTGTGAGCGAAGAGAATGGATTTAGAATGTATTAGTATTGGCAGCAAGGCGCCAGCGGTGGGAGGCTGCCCCAGGCCCCGAGGCCCTTCATGGAAGTGCAGGTGAGCTGTGCCACCTCCAGCCTTGGCAGCCCCCTCCCCAGTATACCTTCATTATCTCACTTCCCTGACTGAAAGGCCCCACCAAGTGCACTGGGGCCCACACATGGAGCGGCTCTGAGTCGTCCCCTTATCTTGATGTTTACAGGGAACAACGATTTGCCACACGCCCTGCTCTAGCCGGACCCCACTGTTCCACTTCTTTAAGTGTGATTGGGGACCTTGCTCAACTTATATCTCCACCTAAGGGGCCACCTTAGTTGGAAGGGCTTGATATTTCCTGAGCCTTAAAAATAGTACAAATCACCCCTGGAGTCTTAATCCATGAGAAATTGTTTGATACTAATGCTGCTGATATCCTGAAATGTCTATACCCCTCTCTACACAATAGGTGATATTGTTGACAACCACCCATAGTGATTGAAGTCATTGTCCCATGCCGATCTTACCTCATAGGCATTTCCATGCAGTGAATGTCTTTGTGTGACTGCTCACTGTAATGTATCCCCTCTATAGTCTGCACGGGATCGAGAAGGGTCTTTACTTCATCCCCTCTGAAACTCTCTGTTGACTGAGCTGCTTGTCAAACAGCTGATAGCTGGCTGATGTTCTCTGCTCTAACACCCTCTAACCATGGTATGATGTAACAGAGAGAAACCTACCCTTTTCTCATTGGCATTGTTTGTCAGATATGCATGGATTTAGGTCATCTATGGCTTAGACAGTAAAATTACATAAAATATTATTGGATCTTCTGCAAACACAGTTTGACAAGAACTCCCCCCATTCCCAGACTAAAGCAGCTATATTCTACACTAGTATTGAAGCAGCTCTACCCCCTTGCATGAACCCTCCCCTCGGGATGTCTGTATGCTAAAGGGGCACTCACACTGTGAATAAGATTAGTCTGCCTCCAAGTGTACAACATGCTTACGCCACTTGACTTTGAATCAGTACTGATTTGGAGCATTGCTGGATTGTTGCGGGGAATAATGCTCTGGCTGGGTTTATGCAATGGCTGTTATGGGGAGCCCGGCCTCGTCTGCATGCATGTTTTAGGCGCGAGCTGCATTTTGGATAAAGCTGTAAGCTGCTTATTGCCGTAGAGAGAGGTGATTACAGGGCCCACCTCCGTAGGACTGACTGGGAGGCAACTTTTAGGTCAGTGCCATGGCTCCGCCACGCCTCTGAGTGCCATACTGCCACATTCTGCTAATGTGCCGCTCAGCTGTTTCCTCTCAATCCCGTACCAAGTCCCACCCTTATTTATGGCCTGTTCTATACGCTCATTTAAACTCATCTGCATGCTTGTGAGGTTAGTTTCACTCTATCAGGGGTTGTACCCTAAATACTGTGTGTGCTGCTTTATTTATTTACATTTGCCTCTGACAGATGTTATTTTTCGCTTAGTGTCACCGTGAGAGACAATGGGTTGCTTAAGTAAAGTATTAAGTATTATGACACCAATTTGGAGACGCTTTGACAGGGAATATACACTATAGACTACTCACAAAAGATCTACAGTACAGCTTGTTTGTGTCTTTTGACTTGAGCCCAGTTCATGTAGTGGCAATGCTGGCACTGCTCTGGTACTTTTTTGTCTGCCTCCGAGAGTCAGAGGGTTTCATTCAAGGATAGAAATAGAAAAATCCTTTCTGTCTTGTCTGCCTTTAGGTAGTGAAGTGTGGGAATTTGCTATCACTGACCCTGCAGTAAACCATGTGTGAAAGCAGCTGGAGTGTAATCTTATGTGTTGTGGGATCAGAATAGGGGAGCAAAGTTACTAAAGAATCACATAAAAGGGCTGCCACATCACCTGCGCAGAGCATCAGCCAAAAATAATGAACACCTGAGCAGATTGGAGGCAACTCAATTAACGTCACTGACACTGCCAGTCAGAGCATAAAGGCAGGTACGCAGCTTCTGTTGCCCTTTTGTTTCCAAACAAAAGCTTCTCTCATGTATTCAGACAAGAGTAGGGCAGTCTTTATGAAATGCTAGACAAATAATGATTCATTGTTTAATCTAGATAAGCTTGTGTTTTGCATCAGACAGTGTATAAGTTCTTTTCTATTTAATTGGAGGGGACTTTGGTAACAGTTGCTCAATAGTCTAGTGAGACTGAAGGAAATTGAAACAAACTAAATATTGATTTTATGGATTCAGATTAGCTAATGATAAAGAATATGTATTGCATTTGACTTAGATGTTATTGTAAATCAAATTAATACACCAGGTGTTCTCTTGCACTATACAATTACACATTATATAATCTTGTTTCCCTGAATTTTAATATATTACTTCTGATCGGACAAATAATACACTTGACACCTTTCTAACCAATACGAATACATTTTGCTTTCAATTGCGTGATTCTATCTAACATACAGTATATCTACTCTAATTTAATCTAATCTGTGCTTTTGTGTTGTTTCCCAGGAAGGATCCTCAACAGGTTTTCGAAGGACATAGGTTACCTGGACTCTCTGCTCCCATGGACGTTTGTGGACTTTATCCAGGTGAGTCTCACCTCGGCAGGTTTGGTTGCTGGCGCTGCAGCATGGGAAGGCCATTTCATGCCTGGCTAAACCTGCTTTGTGGTCCGGGTCCCTTAATCTGGAAACAATTACTGTAGGATTACCCGCCAGCGCGGCCCAGCGCCTGCACAGATTTAATAAAAGTGTGCACATAGGCTGAGGGCGTGGCTCCCACTGTGTGACACAACAGAAGCGGCATCTTCAGAGAATGTGTTTGGAACAAGTGAATGGGAAAGAGAGAAAGGTACCAAAGAGGAAATAAAGGCCACAGGATGATGGGGATGATTTGGAGGAAAACAGTGGGGAGGCGAGGAGGGGGTGACGAGGACAATTCGCTGAGTGGCAAAGAGAAGAAGTGTGAGCAGCATGCGTACAATGTGTTAAAGAAGTGGAGCTGGAAGCGTGGTAGAGAGGAAAGGGGACAGGTCAGTTGGAACAGATCCAGAGCGGGACTTGCCCCTCTCAAGGCGATTCACCTAATGCTTTACAGTCTTAGGCCTGGTAGCCAAGGGCCACCCTGGTGCATAACCAGGTTAGGTTACCAAATGCCACCATGCCACCATGACAGCCATCTCCCACGAAAGCCTGCAGAGATGAGCCAGCTCATGCACCTAGCACCACAAAGAAGGGAATGTTCGCTGCACAATTCGAGGTAGAGGAGCAGGCGTGGCTCTTTGGTTAGGGTTAAAGAATGGAACAAAGCCGTGCTGAAAACGAATCCCCCCTCCACAATGCCTGAGTGATGTTTGTGGCAGATACCCATCTCACAGTAGACAAAAGCCATCTTAAATGCTGAAAGCACAAAGGATCATATGCACAAAGCCTTTTTGTCTGCCATAGTTTCCCTCATTTTGATAATAAGGTGAATAATGACTGGAGTAAAATAATAAGTTTGTAGAAGGCACATAGGTCCAACTGAAACCAGTGAAAGTGGAGGTCATAACTAAAAACAGTCTTATATTGCACATATATACTCAATGTATGACTTGATCTATTCCACCATATTGGTTATTACCAGTACTATCATGAAATACAAGAAACAATACTTTTTAAACCATGTGTCTGTATTCTAGTGAACTTTTAATAACTCAAGAGCAAACTGTCAAAATAAGACTAGCTATATCATAGACTGGCTGTATTATGTGCACATGATTTCTGCTGGTTGTTCGCTACAGGAGAAAGTGGGATGTGATTGTGATAGTGGACAAAGGTGGCATCCTTTGGACAGAACACTTTTGTTTGTGCTGCTTTCTGCTCTTGTTTGCAGGTGTCATTCATGAAGCAGTCTTTAATGCTTTCAGGAAGGACGTTTTTCACTCTTTTTATGGAAGTATTAGCCGTGCAGAAAAGCTGCTGATCCTGACTATTGTTGTTCATTCGTGGAGGGACATTTCCCCATAGTCATTGTTTAAATGGTTGTCAGTGGGGAATAAAGTGAAACTTCATAAACAATGCCCTAACTGGTTTATCTCTTTCTATGGGGAGAGGCCGCTTCTGTGCGGGGATTTGCACCAGAGCCTCTGCCTTTATGGTGGAGTAAGCACTTCACAGCCTCTCTGCACTGCCCCCATACCCACCTAACAAGGGGATTCCCTCAAGCTGGGAAAACCTGGTTATACCCCAGACCCCTATTTTTCTTTGCAGGTCTCATCAAGTAGTAATTTAGTGTATTTGGGAAAAGGCTCTTTCTCTTCTCTCTTTATGGTCAGGGGACAAAGACAGAAATGTCAATTAAAAACACCTCAGGCTTCGGAGACTGTCTGCTTTTGTGTAGACTTGACCTTTAAATCCTGGGTTGCCTCTATTTTTACAATGGGGGCAGAGGAGGAGGGCAAGACAATAAGGGGTGAGTACAGGGGTCTTTTAGTGGAAGATTTTGTGTGAAGGCTCTTCACACCAAATCACAAAATCACACCACTAACTGTCGGGTCCATAGCTACATTCATAGGTCTCATTCATGGGTGACTTAGCCTGGTCTCACCAATTGTAATGGCATATAAACATGCATAAACACTGGCTCATGAATTGTAGATTACAGCAGTAAAACATGGAGGGAGAGAAAGTAGTTTTGGAGTCAGTTTGATAAAAGGGTGCATGGGTGTGAGAAAAGGGTGCATGTGTGTGGTAAGCAGACAGAAACCCAGCACAGAATACACATACAAACACACAGCAAAGATGGCTATTGTCTAAAAACACTGGAGGGTGGATCGTTTTGTGAGTCTGTATATTGTGGCACATTGTGTGTCAGGCCTCTCAGTGGCTTTGGGGTAAATAAGAACTGCTGACGTAACCATGAGTGCTAAAGGATGGGATTTCACCGGCTTTCTCTCCTTCTTTACCACACTGGTGACAGAAGAAGTGAAGAATGCACTGGCTCCAGGCGTTCCACAGGTTATACTGAGAAACACAAGAGATGGTCCTATGTGGAAATATTAAGGCTGCGCCATAAATCCCTCTTGAGCATTGTTTTATTACAGTGCCATTGTCTTCTTGCACAAGGTGAAAAAAAAATACCATTGACACAGCAAAGTGCCTAAAGATTTGTCAAATGAATGTAAAAATAAACTAGAAAACTTTGTGTTGTGCATTGTGTGTGTGCTTATGGGTGTGCCTAACTGGCCACTTAGCAATACCACACATGGTCATTCGATGGCGAGCATTGGCCAGCAAAAGCTTTTATTTCAGTGTGTGTATGTGTGGTCTCCCATGATGATGCGGTCCAGCACCTTAGCTGCTCTGACTCAGACATACAGGCCAGGCCCGGGGTCCTTTGAGTCTGGGAACTTACATAACAAAGAGTCAATATGACGAAAGATAATGCATTCCTGTGCTTTCTGTGAGTTACTTTTGTATTTGTGAATTGCTGTTTTCTTACACATTTGAAAATGTTTTTGTATTGTTTTCAAGTGAAAGAAGTGAAAGGAGCAATGACTGAGTGAATGAATTTGCTGGACACAAGTGATTTATAGTAGAGAGAGAGAGAGAGAGTGAGAGAGACCACATTTCAAAGCCTTTCTCTTATTTCCAAAATGGGCTTGGAAATCTGCAGCTTGACTGAGCCCAAATAAGTGACTTCTTTTACCTTTTCACAACACACAAAGGCCTAATCCTAGGACTACTTGAGCCTCCAATGTAGACAGTGACTGAGACCACCATAGTATGTGTCAGACCCTCCTCACCACACACAAAACACATTGACTGCAGCTTTATGAAGTGAAAATGGCCCAGAAAGGGAAAATGTGAAAGAGGTGTCCATAGTCATTTCTCCCAAAGAAAGGCCATAGCATCTGGGCATTTAATGCTAAAATAAAGCCAAAGACAGAGTAGAATGGATTGGGTCACTTCTATTGTTCCAGATCCTGAGTGGAACAGCCCTGTTTTGTTTCAGTACCACTGACCCTTGCAACTTATTGTGCCCCTCTGTCAAGGAAAAGTGTGGAGTGAAAAAAAATTCCAGCGATGACAGAGGACTTCTTTTGAGGAAATTTGTTTGCCATGCTTTCCACTCATTTCCTGTTTTGTTTGTACTTTTTTTTCCCAGTGGCAAATATTGCATACTGTCAGTAAATAAAGGGAGGATGAAAAGGGGGTTGTAAAAGCATACTGATTCCTTATGTCCGGAGGGATATTTAATTAAAGGCAAGTGTTTATTTTCTGCTGCAGAACAACAGTCGCTATCATTGCTGAGCACAAATACAGCAATTAACTTCAATTTTCTGCATTTATTTAGACATCAAAGAGCTGATAGAATCATTGAGAAAATAAAGCAATAAGGGTCAGCAAAGATCTCAATGGTCTTTGGACACAGCAGTGCGCCCAGTTTGCCTGAATGACTGAATCACATGCGTGCGGTAGCTTTCTTTTCTTGCTAAAGAGCAATTAGCGGTAATTCTTTATTTAAACTGTTTGTTTACAAAACCTTTCATCCTTTTATCCACTTTTATGTGCAGCGGGATGTGGCTTTGGGAGTTTTCTGTTCCTGTGTGGTTTCATAGGAGATATGGATGTGGTCCGAGGGGGTGAGGTGTGTGCTTGTAGGATCACTTATCTGAGTCATCTGTGTGTAGTGTGGGTGGGGGGCCACGGTGTTCCTGATGCTGACATGATAAGCGCCAGACCACGCAAATGGATCACATCAAACATTGCCTTGGCGACAGCGGGCCCTAGGGAGCAGGAGGAGGCAAGACTCCTATCTAGTTGTTCCTGTTCCTCCTCTGTCGCTTCTGATGACCCCACTGTCAGATAAGCATGTCCTGGACCTTCGTGGCCCCTGACTGAAATGGGCCCAATTAGAATTTAAATAAACGAATTGGCAGACATGAATGAGCATTGTTGCTGTGTCTCCAATCAGCAGCAGGAGGGTGAAAGAAAAACAGTATATTTGATAAGACATTTGTTCAGTTAAAGCTTGATCCCCTTAGGGGAAGGCTGGATAACATCCAGTAATGGCTTGTGTGCCACCATCTCACTTTGCAGTCTGGTAGCCTTCCATCAAGGCTAAGATTGAAACTTATGTACTGTGAAATTCTTGGGATCAGTTGTGCTCAGTAGCTTCCACTCACTGTTTGATTGCGTGGGCTCCACTACAGCAATGGTTAGACTAGTAATACCCTCTTATCTGAACTGCAAATGGAATTGTGTAGCTTTTCATCATGAAACTACACTAAAAGTGATCATGCTTAAATGTGTGCTTAAGTGGCAGATAACATCCGTAATTAAGGTGCTAAATTAAATTTTCATCTCTCTGGGCTAGTCTGAGACCACTGAAGGTAACAGTACGATCCTAATCTCCACGTCATAGGATTCATTTCTTAGGATGTGTCTAATTTCAGGGTTTAAGGTTTCAGTTTTATCATCTATCAATCAAATATGAAATATGTAACACAGTATACCTTTCAGAAGAAGAAACAGTATTCAGTGGTGGAAGAAGTATTCACACTATTTACTTGATTGAAAGTATCAATATCGTGCTGCACACTCCATTAAAAGTTAGCTTAGGGGTCATGAGATAACAGGTGTAGGAAAGAAGAAAAAACTAAGATCTGCTGCATGCATTTTAATTCATTTTTTGGGACTTTTCGGTGAACCCCAAGCAGTTATTTAAATGAAAGCACTCAAAATGTTGGGAGGGACACAGCCATCTGAAACATATCAACTGCTTTTTTTGTCAGGAGTTACAAACTAAGTTGGGAACCACTGCTTTAATCTTTAGCAATGTATTGTATTTAATAAACTTGTCCATATGTTTTTTTTAATAAAGTTTGTCTGAAAAGTAACAACCAAATGTTGTGGAATTAAAAAAGTACAATTGTTCCCTCTGAATTCTAGTGAAGTAGAAGTACAGTATAAAGCAGTATAAAATGTTAAAACTTAAAAAGTTCAACATAAAATGTAAAATTGTACCACTGCACTCTATTTAAATAAAAGTAGAAATACAAAAATGAAACAAATCGAAGGCAGTGAAGAAGTTTAAAATGCATAACATGAATTCATAATAACTACCACAGATGTGAAATGGTGAAAGCATTTTATTTAACCACAATGATACTTTACCCGATTCTAAACACAGTGGTGGGTGCTTTGGTGTCGTCAGACTCATTGCCTCCAATCCTGTTTAGGCAGCTCTGGTATCCTGGTCTAGATGTGTCACAGAGCCATTAACACGGGTGATGAGTCACAGTGTTATTGAGGGTTGTGTGGTCTGAGTGTGATGTATCATAAACCCACAGTGTGGTTCCCAGAGCCCTCTGCCAGTCACTGTGGCTATGCCTGTTGGCTGGCTGCTCTGCCAGGGCAGCTTACAGGCCAGAAGTGTTGAAGGGAAAGCCCAGGGGAGCCAGGGATAGGAGCTGCAGTGGCCAAGTGGTAAATTCTCACCTGCTACTAAGTGAGAATTAGCACTGTGGTCGGTTTCCTTTCACACTGTGAGTCACATAACCTAAGTCCCACAACCTGCTGTTACCTTTCTGTAGGTCTGTAATGGTCTCACACAAATACAGCTGAAATAGTTCCTCTTGTTTAGCCTCAGGAAATAGGCCTCACTGCCCTGGTGGTAGCCCACACAGTAGCAGTGGAGCTTTTGACTCTTTTGCTGTTTACTTAATATTGTGCCCCTTTCTATTTCTCTATCTGTCCCAGGTATTTCTCCAAGTCATAGGAGTGATCGCAGTAGCTGCCGTCATCATCCCCTGGATCCTTATTCCAGTTGCTCCACTTCTTGCTGTCTTCCTGTTTCTGCGATGCTACTTCCTGCAGACCTCCAGAGACATAAAACGCCTAGAGTCTACCAGTATTTTTTATTTTATTTGGGTGGTGGGGTGGGCATGTCCATTCGTGGTGAGAGACAAAAGCAGACCACAGGAATGCTAATAGGCGATTGAAAAAGCCATGGTCATAATCATAAAGGCTAAAGGTGGCGATGGCCTATGGCTCGGCCACACGCAGTTTCCTTACGAGACGGGAGTTCATGACATTACATACAATGGGGAAAAATGCCAAGTGGGCCTGACTAGGCCACTGAAGGCTTTAGTTCATCTTTTTGTTATTCTGGGCTGAGAGCCCAAATGCACATTGAACAGGTTCCATCATCTTAAAAAACAAATGTTGTAGTATAAAGGCCATTTAGGTTTTGTCTCTGGTTTTGTAAGCCTAACAAATAGAAACAAAAGACCACTCAATTGCAACCTTTCCCTAAATCGAACTTTTTGGCATCAGAATTTCAGTATTTCACTATTGATTACCAAATCACATTTTTTTGTGTATGCCTTCTGAAAGTCAACCTATTGAGAAGAAAACCCCAAAACATCAAGTAGATTATGACTTACTTAAAAACAGTGTATTTAAAAACATATAATCTAAAAGTCTAAGGGCCCTGACACACTAACCCGACGGCTGACTGTTGGCCAAAAAAATGCCTCGGAACACACCGAAGCGATGCCGACTGCCGACGACAGCTGATTGGAGGAACGCGTCACGTGGGTCTGGTTTCTCCAAAATTTCCAGAAAATTCAAAGTCAGGCTGTTATGGCGGCTTTTCCAAATATGATGTCATATTTTACTAGAATAGTTCACCAAAACATGTTTCTGAAAACATTTAAAGCGAGAAATAAGCCATGCAGTTGCAAAATCTGTCTTCATTTCCGGTCGACAAAGGTCAGTTTATAAGATTTTCGTCAGATTTTAAGAGGCTCTATTCACGCTCATCCCGCTCGTCATTTCCGGGTTAGCACTCCACCGATCACATTGGTCATTTCAGTCCGACTGCCGGCAGTGGTTGCCTTCCGACCGAGCATGTCAGTTCGGCCAAAATGAAGGCCGCCACCCCCTCCGACGGATGACAACACGGAACATGCCAAACATACCGTGTCACTGATCTCACCAGACTGTCTGACAGCCGATTATCGGGTGAGTGTGTCACGGCCTTAAAACAGTATTATACATAAAAGCAAATATGTTGGGGTAAAAACTTTTCAAAACTGTCCTACGTATACTATAAGGAATGCACTTGTGTTGAAAAATGTCATTGTTAAATCTATTGATATATGGATTTTACAGATGCATGTTTGCTAACAGATGTGGTGCATATACTGTAAATATTTTTTTCCGTTTAGCTCGGAGTCCCGTTTTCTCCCACCTTTCTTCCTCTCTCCAAGGCTTGAGCACCATCCGTGCCTTCAAGGTTCAGCAGAGGTTTCTGCAAATGTTTGATGGATATCAAGATCTTCACTCAGGTGAGCTTTAAAAAGATATATTTTCAGTTAAGGATATTAACTTTATATCACTCACATTCAAAGCCATTTAGACTAATTTTATCTTGTAATATCAGTAATATTTAAACAGTAGAGATTACATGTATAATTGTTTCTGTGTGTTTGTTAACAGCGGCTTGGTTCCTATTCCTGACTACTTCTCGCTGGTTTGCTGTACGTCTTGATGGAATTTGCTCCATTTTTGTCACCATCACTGCTTTTGGCTGCCTTTACCTGAGGGATGGTACTGTATGGGATTTGGATAAAACATGTGACACATTATTGACATCAAAGACTTTATTAGTGAAACCATGCAATAAACTCATGACTGGGCACCGTATGTTTATTTTTTTCTAATATTGCAGGACTGGAACCAGGTGCAGTGGGTCTGGCTTTATCTTATTCAATGACACTGACAGGCATGTTCCAGTGGGGAGTCAGACAGAGTGTAGAGATCGAGAACATGGTGAGAACATTTACATTTGAACACTTACTAAACCTATTCATGAAAGAGGCTTTTATTTACCAAAAATGAAGCAAACAATTCACAAAATATTTAACAAAGTTCTGTGCACAAAAAATAGGTCAACTAACTAAACTTAACTCAGCATCAACACACTAATATAGTCTTATAAAAAATCAAAAAAAATCTAGAAACTAGAAATCCCATAGCCCCATGATGTGGCGGGTACAATCTGATTGGCCACTTCCTGTATTTAATAGCTCTCCATTGGTGGGCACATCTTTTTCCCAGGCCTGTCAAGATGTTCCAATAATCAGCAGCAGCACGCCACCTCAGCACTGGTAGCTGAAAGAAATAGAAATAGAAATTAGAATAACTCAAGGGCACGTTATTTAAAGTCAAACTAAAGTGTGACTGTACAGAAGTTAACTAAATGCGTGCATTACACATAGAAAGGAATGTACTGCCAACAATACTAATATGTATTAAACAAAATCTAGGTGTCATTATTTATCTGTTTGCTGATATATGTGCGTAAGGTCAACAAACTCAATGAGAAGAAAATCAACTTATGTGTCAACTTGACACATAGCAAGAGGATTACTGACATTGAAATCAGTTGTGTGGCAGCATGTGCGGCCGTCACCGAGGGTCTAATGAAAGACACTATTGAGTTGATAGTGGGAAATGTAGGATCCAGCGTTTTTTTCTGCTGCTTTGTTTTTACGTGTTGTCTGTGGTCCGCCAACTTAATGGAAGTTCAATTCAATTTTATTTATAGTATCAATTCATACCTAGAGTTATCTTAAGACACTTTACAGATAGAGTAGGTCTAGAACACACTCTATAATTTACAAGGACCCAACAATTCTATTAATTCCCACAAGAAGCAAGCATTTAATGCAACAGTGGCAAGGAAAACCTCCCTTTTAGGAAGAAACCTTGGACAGACCCAGGCTCTTGGTAGGCGATGTCTGACGCGCCGGTTGAGGGTGTAATGTATAGTGGTTAAAACACGAATTGACTGCTAATTCACTGGTTAGATTATTGTTTGCGATGGTCAAATTAAAAATACTAGTAGGACGTGTCATGTTTGCTGTTTTATGTTCAACATAACTTTACGTTTACTAAAGGTGAAGTTATGTCATTTTCAATTGTTTGAAGTGATCAAAAGAGCAAAATGTATAAATCAGAAATCTGTCACAACATTACTATTCTGTACTTTTACATGTTCTGTGAAAACCATTGCCTGTAGATGACATCGGTGGAGAGAGTGGTTGAGTATGCCGAGCTGGAGAGTGAAGCACCCTGGGAGACGGACAAACAGCCTCCGCATGATTGGCCCGAGGCAGGCTCCATCACTTTTGACAGAGTCAACTTCTCTTACAGTGCCAGTGAGCGCTTGGTCCTAAAGAATCTGACTGTCTGCTTCACATCCAGAGAAAAGGTTCTTGTCTTTATTCCCACCTGTGCATGCTTACTGGTGTGCACAGCCTGTGACTTAGGTTGATATGCAGCTAGTGTAGAAGGCGTGATGTGATTCTTTTTTTATGTGGCATTATTTTCAAATCAATTATTAAAGGGACACCATATTGTACTGCTGAATCTTCAGGACTATACCATTTGTGATTCATGGAATACATATCATGTAATTAAGACTGTTCAAGTGGATCCATTTGTTCCCAATTTGCATTTTGAGCTACCTGACGGTAACAACTGTTTATTCGCTATAAGAGAGAGGAGAGGCCGAGTGAGAGGGGCGAGGGAGGTGAGTGAGGGAAGCAGAGGAAGATGGTTGAGGATGATTGAAATTGTGTTTAATGCAGGGGGTGTATTTTGCATGGCTATGGTTGGCCAGGGCGGCTGATTTCACAATGGATGGGTTGATAAGTGTGGAGGCCCTGGCTCTGACAGCCCATGGGAGGGATCTCTGCCACATGCCATGGGGGGGGGGAGACTTTGTGCATCCTGACAGTTCCCCTGACATCCTTTCACAAGGACACCAACCACCTACAGTACACAGTCCTTTAACTCTGGCCTTCACTCCAGTCACATACTGTACATAAACATATAATCAGTTACTACTCACTACGAGAATAACACCCATTGTTTAGAGAGAAATAGCTTAGAAAGAGCATATTACTCGTCTACGAGACAAAATCGATGATGCACAGTCCTCACTTTTACATTTAATTATGCTAAATACCAACTGCACATGATGGTTTCTAAAATTAACGTTGACAATCTTTTGTCTGAAATAAGATGGAAAGGTAATGTGACAGCTTTTTTTTAAGGAAAGTCAAGGGAAGTCTGACTGATCCATACTGAACGCTGTTTCAAATGCATTCAAGAAAAACAGACATTTTTGGTCATTAGTTTCAATAGCTTAAAATTACCTTTTGTTTACATTTACTGCCAATCAGGAAGTAGTGTGGTGTTCCTATAATACAAAGAAGGTGGATGGACAGTTAAATCTCTGGGTTTGCATAATGACATACTAGCACTCAACATCCTTTTATATTCACCCATTTAGGGGAGCCAGCTCCAGGGCTCCAATATTGTGCATGCTCACTCACTGACATGGCTACAGGGCCACTAAATGGAATGGAGCCATCATGTTATTTGCACCTGTGCTTTTTCTGAATTGACAGGTCAAGATGTCTGCCATGAAACGGGTCTATCGCTAATATGAGTTTGGATCATTACTATTGAAGAACAAGGCAGCATAATGGAAAGGGATCATGAAATGAAAGTCTTTGTTTGATCTGGAATACATATTTTTTGTAGTTTTTGGGTGTGGAGACATTGCACAGAATGTATGAAAAGATGTTATGCAAATATACTGTAGACACACAAATACGAATTGCATATTACTAAAAAAAGGGATAAGCAAAAGGTCCTCAACCTGCTCAATCTGCTGATGCAGAGCATACTGCTGTCAGCATTAAGTACTTTAAAATGAATTCCATTAGCAGCATTTGACTAGACCTGCAAGTGGGTGACCCCGCTTTTCCAGTTGACACAAAGGATAAAGTTTAGTAGTTCAACTACATCTAGTACCATTTTCAGGCCATATATGTCCAATATTTAGTTTATAACCAAATACCTGCAACACTATTGATATTCCCATCAGCCACAGATGTACTTTGTGTTTAGAGCAAATGAGCAACTATTAGCATGCTAACATGCTAAAATAAGACAGTTTAGGGTAAATGGGTAAACATTATAACCTATAAACATCAGCCTGTAAATGTTGTAATTGTGGTATTGTAAAGTATTACTGAGACATTCAATACCATCTTGGAGACCTGTTTGAGTAACAGATCTGTTAATTTCAAGGCAGCTGCCCAAAACAACACAGGTGGTTTATAATACTCAAAACATTATACAACTGGGAAGGTAAGCTGCAGCTGTAGCTACTGTCAGTCTGAAAGCAGCCTTTGTACTCTTACATCCTTATTGGGTGGCTTGTACAGTACATAAAATACACAAATACAAAAAGATGGGTAGTTAAAGCTTTAGTGCATAACTTTTGTATAATAATGAACATCCGTTACATTCAAGCCATTGGCAATTTAGTTGATATAAAGCTAATTAAGACTATCAGTTTAACCAAAACACTCAGTATTTCTCAGCATGGCTGTGTTTAGATATTGTTGTTGTTCGGCGACTTTCATGCGCAGAACCTCGAGTGAAGATAATTAACCATTAGTCGATTTATATTAATTATTAGTCCATCATGTTTTTTTTATCCTCCGTGTCCTCCTTGACTACGTAGCAAATGCGTGAAGGTGATGTTGGCATATGCAATGCGTGTAACTGTCGGACTATGAAATAATCACTTTTATAGAACATAGCACACTTTAAAATAGCTGCCATGAATCCTAAACAAGCATAAGGTCCAACACAAAATTATGCAGGTGAGGGCAACAAGATGGGTTCCCCCGATGCCATGTGAATAAGCTTATATAATGATACATCCAAGATACAAGTTTAATTTGAAATGTGACTAACAAATGTTCAACAGAGGCTTTAAACAGTAAAACGTTTAAACATTCTTTAATAATCCGGTATGTTCTCCACTAACTGCCAAAACCATGCGATTACTGTCAAAAAAAGAGATTTGTTATACCTGCTTGTTGTAGAATATAATGTTTGTCGTCAATCTCTTTTTATCGCCACACAATACACTGTACTTACGTTACCTTGATAACATGACACAATAGGCCGAGGAATGATTAATAGCCTGAAGGAGCATGAAAATATATTATTTTTACACATCTTAAAATAGTTCTCATTTCTCAACTGTAGGTTGGCATTGTTGGACGCACTGGTGCTGGTAAAAGCTCGCTGATCTCTGCCTTGTTCCGGCTGGCAGAACCTGAGGGACGAATAACGATTGATGGTTTTCTGACTTCTGAGATTGGTCTGCACACCCTGCGTCAGAAAATGTCCATCATCCCACAGGTGCCCTTTTAAATTGTCCTCAGTCTCAGCTGTTGTCCCTGCACCTGAAACTGCATACAGTAACTAATGTGTGAATCTCATAAAATATTAGGTATCATCATAAATTAGAACAGCACTTAAGTTTCAACATGATATTACAGGGTGTCGTGGGTAATGATGTTGTCCTTTTCTAAAACTGCTGAACTTTTGCTTTGACTTCTTCTGTACTTCTTTTGATTTCTCAATATGGAGAAATGGTAGATGAACACTGATAACAGACACCTTGGTGCTTTAAAAAAATACTAGCTTTTAAAAAGCTAAAACAAGTCAGGAAATTTACAGTCGTCTCTCAGGGGATTTCTGAAAGTGAGACAAACAGATGCCTTGAGACAGTTTAACTTTATTTCCGCTTGTTGAAACTGATACGGCATTAAGAAAATGCCAGCCTGCGGGTGAGTGTCAGCAGAGTGGAGGGAGGGGAGAAGACTCCCACGGCCTGTACTGTGAAGAGAGCAGTTCCCCATCCCTGACAGAGGATTAGCCCTCTACCCCCCAAACATGGGAAAGCTGCTTAGAAGAAGTCTTCCCCCATCCTCACAGTCAGAGTCCCCTTGTACACCGTCACTTAGCCCAAGACTCAAACATTTCTAGGGTGCAGCCAAGATGCCCAAAAACAGTTTCATTAATGCTTTTCTGTGGATTTGATAGGTTTCTGGCATTGCTACTACTTTAGATAAAGTTTTACTCCCTCATCCAAACTAGTTTAAGATGGATGTGATGTGTGTTTGATGTGATTTTGTTTACTCTTTCTCTCCTAGAGGGAGAGACTTGCACAAAGTGGCAGGTTACGAGTTAGAACTTTAACTGCACGCCCATTTGTGTCACATACTGGATGGCATTTTTATAATGTCTTACCAGTAGAGTTTCTGTGGCATTCTCTTAGTTTTACAATCGTCTATAGAGTGAATTCTCTTGGATTTACACAAATCCATCTGAAAGCCTTTTTATTCTCCTGCTAGATACAGTGATAAAGTCAGCCTTTCACATGGAAAAATTGGTAGTTGCCTTTTCTTTTCATGTGTAATTTTGAGTGTGATATGTATACTATACATTGCCAGTGAGGAGTTTCATTATTGCCCCCCCGATTTGATTATGATAAGCTTTTATTAGCATATGGCATTAAAAAAGGATCCATTTCTGTTTCTATTGAATTCTCAGGAATTACTTAGTAAAAAAAATATTTCTGTGGCAAACAGAGGGCTTAGAATTGGTGGAGCACATAATCGGTCTATGGAAAGCTGTGCTTGAAAGCAGTTTTTCCGACCTAACATTGAATCCTCAATTAAAGTGTGTCACAAAACTAGTTTGAATTGGGACTTCAGCTGGCTTAATGACAAGGCGGGATTTTTGGTGACAGACGGAAAAGCTCATTGGAAATAAAGAGATGGAACATTTTCTAAAGAACAGGTAGTAGCAGGGATGAAGTCCTGAAAGCTCTATTTCTTCTGGATGAAAATTGAGCAGTTAGTCCTGAGCCTTCTGACCTAGATGGAGGTTTTTTAAGACATAATTTTGTATTTCAGGGGTGTGTACTGTGTGTGTGTGTACACTGCATACATCTCTGTGTTTACATACCTCAGTGCATGCTGTTCCATCACTGTGAAGCTGACCTGTAAGAGAGCAAAGAGGAAGGCGTGGACAGTGAGTCACATACACAAAGTACTGTAACCTTAACGCAGGACACTTAGCCTTTTAAGCCCATTGTGTACTTTACTCTTGCTCCTGGTCTAATCTTACATTTGCCAGGTGAACAATTCCTATCTCGATTTGGATAAGATTCATATCTTGAGTAAACTAGATTTATGAAATAGCTTGGACTGTGATGAGGATACAGATAAAGTCTATCAGTTTTTGTTTTGGGCAGTTGCTTGCTGCTCTGCGTCACCTCTATTGCTGTGATAGTTTTAAGTGTCTTAAATTCAGTGTTATGTTTCAAAGGAAAGCACAGCTGTATTTGTTCACCAGTATAGAAAAAAGCCATATGAAATGCTTATCTACAACAGCTCTGTACAGTCTCTGTATGACAACCTGGGAGAGTCCTAGCAAGTGTTCAGTAAATCACTTCAACATTGGAGCAGAATTTATGAATATATATCTGACCTGACACGATGAGATGGCGGCTTGCTCCTGTTTATCATGTTTACCACAAACTGAGTGGCATGTTGGAACAGTGCCTGTGGACTTGTTGGCTCGTACATTGGCACTATTATAAAGAGCTTTATTTACTCTCTTAAAGATGGCTGTGCGGCTGAACCTATATCCCGGTGTGTGGCTCACCATAAATACATATCTCTTGGACATCCTAGCTGTCTGAGATCTGAGGCTGTCCTTTTCATGTGGGTAGTCAACTGATGTGATAACCCCTCATGACAGATGCTTGTGCGTTTGACAGAGTAAAGCTGTTACTTACATTTATGGATTATCATTTCTAATACAGCTACTGTATAAAAAGTATTGGATGGTAACAGTGACTAGATGTTTTCGTGCCATATTATATATTCAGATAATGTCACACAGTTATTATCCACCATTACCAGCGCACAAGCTCTGGTTTTCAAAGTAAAAAGATCAAGTTATTGAAGCATAGTTGGCCAGAGCATTGAATAGTGATCCTGAGTGGAGCAAGCCCTTTGTGAACATCTTCCCCTCAAACATTGCCTAGCGGCGCTTTATAAAGCTTGTCTTAACCCTTTCATACATCTTCCCTTTGTCATTATCTTAACTGGCCACGGCCTTCTCTTTCTATATCCATCTATCCACAGGACCCAGTTCTCTTCACTGGCACCATGAGGAAGAATCTGGACCCTTTCAGGCAGCACACAGATGAGGACCTGTGGAATGCACTCCAAGAGGTACTCCAGCGTGGCTCTGAATGATTCCCCCTCGCCAACCCAGGGGGGGATCCCTCTGTCCCTCTGTACAATGCTGCCATTCAGCCTCCCTGCTCGCCACAAGTCATGGGGGGAAATCCCATTAGGGCCATGGGGCCCAGCTCAATGTGCGGCTTGTAACTGGGAACCATTGAAAGTGCTGGGGGAGATGTGTTTGGACAGTCAGGACAACCAGGATGAAGGCTCCCCCCACAGTGAAGGGCTTCAGCTCCTGGTCCTGCCTCTGAATGGGTTTGGTGGCCTGGATTAAAGCTAGAGGCTGGCCACAAGAGAGCACTGGCCAAGGTCATCAGTGGACCTGGCCCTGCATTGTGCCAGGCGGTTAATGGGTGTGTTTGGATAGCTCTTTAAAGGCATCCCTGCAGGAAGCCTTTGTGAAGGGGTAATGAAGGGTTGGACTCTGCTCTCCCTCTCTGCAGGTGCAGATGAAGGCCGTGGTGGAGGACCTGCCCAATAAGCTGGAGACTATGCTGACTGAGTCCGGCTCTAACTTCAGTGTGGGCCAGAGGCAGCTGGTGTGTCTGGCCAGGGCCATCCTTCGGAAAAACCACATCCTGATCATTGATGAAGCCACAGCCAATGTGGACCCAAGGTCAGGGGACACTCGAGTCTACAAGTAAAAAATTTTACAACAATGTTTGAACAGTCCTTTCCACATGTTGTGCGTTTACTGTAAACAAGTGCTCCTTTTAGATGGGTATCTTTAAGCTAGGTTTAATGAAGCTGCAGCACTACAATTGTTATACAAACTAAAATCATTCCTTAAACAATACTTCTGTTCAAGCCGTTTTGCAAATAAATCAATAGCGTGTATGTGTAAGTGAAGCCTCATGAAAAGATGCACAGTTTTTACACTTATCGTCTATAATGCACACTGTTGGGGGGTGCATTAGAGCAGACCTATTGCAGTCTGTTTATCATTAGTCTGCTATTCACAGAAGTGGATTGATCAGAGCCTCACTGCAGTAAACAGCCAATGAATATAAAAAACTATTAACATAAAAATATTAACTAATAATAAAGTGTAATAATTACACTTTTAGCATGACTTTTAAATGCAAATAATACCTGTCTTTGTTATCTTAAAGAGCTCTGCTATCCTTTTTTTGCCTTATGCCTTGCTGTACATACCTTGCTGCTGATGAGCCATTGTTCAGTGGTAAAAATCCCTGCCCAAGGGTCTAAAGGAAGAGGGGTTTTTGTGCTGAGGTGTTGTGTTCCCTGCTTCTTTTTAGAACTGACAGCCTCATCCAGAAGACTATCCGGGACAAGTTTCAAGAGTGTACCGTCCTCACCATTGCTCACAGGCTCAACACCATCATTGACTGTGACAGAATACTGGTAAGTAATGCAGTAAATTTACATTGCCCAGCACTTCAGTTTTTGAAATGAGACCCCTATCCTTCTGTAATCAGTTATTAGCTACAGAGAGAAGAATGGGGTTAAACTACAAATAACCAGCAAGATGTTTGGTGCTTTTAGTCTTAACATTTTCTGATATTACTTCACAAGCTTGTTCTTTCTTATCAACAATAATAAACTGAGCTTCTGTTGTGTACAGAATATGTAGTATACCGTGAAGTAACCCTATCATAGAAATGTATCTAGTTCTCTTAACAATTACATAGTAGATGTTGTGATGAATCAAATTTCATTACTTCATGCAGCATGGAGGGAAGACCTGGACTGGTGTTCACTGATCTTTCATAGTAGTAGTCAGTAGTGCCTGACCTCATGATAGAGGTGATTCAGTCAGGGATTACCCACATACAGTACCTGAGCCCTGAGACCAATTGTCCTTTTAATGTTAACGTACTTCCGCAATCCCTCAGGACAAGAGTCTTTTTGGTGATAGACTCTTGATGTGTGATGGTGACTGTAATTTGACCAAGGATCCTATTTAACGATCTAAGTTTATGGCGTGAAGCGCCTGGCGCAAGTGCGTTTAAGGCGTGTCAAAATCCACTTTTGCTATTTTGATGGCGGAAAAAAAAGGGTCTGTGCGCCTGGCCCATGGTTCAAAAGGATTGTACTTTGTGGCTTAATTAATCATAGGTGTATTTTGGGCATAACATGCAATAAACCAATCAGAGTGTCATCTCCCATTCCCTTTAAAAGCCAGGCCCGTTTGTACCTTGGCACAATGCTGTTATGATGGTGGATTTGCTGAGCCGGAAGGAGAGAAGAAACTGATCTGCTTGTGCGTGATGTGAGTGCGCACAAGCAGATCATATGATAATACAATTTCACAATGTCATTTTTATTTTATCTTTTGCATGTTTGTATGCTGCTGTGTGTGTGCCTAGGCTCGCGCGCTGTTCGCGAGTCTAGACCCATTTTAATGATGCACTGTTAAAATAACAGTGGAATGCTGCACTATTGACTTTAGACCAGGTTTTTGTTGGTCAATGGCGCAATCTCTTCTCACTACCTCAAGATAACAGTACGCCAAGAATTCACCTGAACACAACTCCACGTAAGACCATCACGGCCATGGGCGCAAAGATGGGCGCAGGTGCATTTGCTATTTAAACGACGTGGGTGCTGGACGGTCTTAAAATAACAAAGGCACATGCGTCGGGCTTTGCACCGTGTTGCGCTGGGTGCAAGATAGGGCCCAGTGAATCACATGCTTCCCCAAAATCAAAATATTGAGTGCTTAAATCGAAAATCTTTGCTTCCCACAACCCGCAGAAACATGCATCTCATATTCACTACTGCTGCGGTGCGTCAAACACACCTGAGGTTCAAAGCTTACGAACACCTCTTTCATTCTTTGCAGCGAGCCTGCTACACAATCTTTACAGTTTTTATTCACTTGCTTGATTTTGCAACAGCTGGCCTGATTTCTCCCTCACAGCATTCTTTCTCATTGAGCTTGCACCCCGGGCCACTTGATCTTTGGCCCTTTCTTGCTACTGCCTGCAGAGGTGCCAATTAGTGCCATTTGTGGCAGCATTTGTTAAGCGTCTATGGAGGACAGGGCATGACCTGGTGGCTGCCCAGACACCGAGAGGGTTGCTGAGAAAAGCCAAATATCACACAGCGGGGACTGTTTCACACCTACACTTGTGTTAAAAGCCCCCAGATTGTTTCACACTCAGGGGGAACTAGATTTTGGCCCACCTGAATTGTCTCTTCGAGATATTAAGCTGTGCCATATTTAGATGCAGAATATTTTTCATACAAACTCCATCTCCTAGTATCCTATCGATATTGCAGCAACAACAGAAGTCTCCCTTTCATACTAAACCATCCCTGAAACTGGCCTTTAGCCATAACAAACTGCTCATTACACCTGCAAGGGGATTGAGCTTGTTAAAATTTGTCTGTGATATAATTTTTGTCTTTTCCAAACTGCTTGAATTGGCACTGTTCTTTGTGTGGTTTCTATGGCATGTGATGACACAGAAATGATGGTAATTTTCTAGAGTGTCTTAATGGTGTGATTGTTGGATTTGACTGAGGACCACCCTTAAGCCGCTGAAATGCCAGGATAAATACATGGATAAATCACTGATCTTCAGTCTGTCAGAGTCAGCGCGCTAGACTGTCACACTGCTAACAGGCTACACTCATTGTCCATGGCCCTGTCGAGCACAAACAAACACCAGTGTTTGCTGTTGCATGAGTCACATGAAATGGATGGTTCCTATGTGCAGAGAACTACTGTTTCTCCATTCATACTGCACTGTCTGCATGCATCACTCAGCAGCGAAACAGCTGAAATGTCAGTTTTCCCTAAAGTAAAGTATACAGGCGCTGACACACACACACCCAGCATTGTATGTGTGATTGCAGGTTTTGGATGCTGGCAGGATCCAGGAATACGACGAGCCATATGTGCTGCTCCAGAACCAGGAAGGGCTCTTTTACCAGATGGTCCAACAGACAGGCAGAGCCGAGGCCACCTCACTGCTGTACGCAGCCAAACAGGTAAACAGCCATCTTTGTCCTAGTAAGGGGCTATCACTAAATAGAGTCCAGCCGTGGCACACTAATCCCAGACTCTCCCTTTAACTCCAGACTTCATTGCTCACCCCTAAAATGATACACTTAAGCAAAAGAAGATGTGCATTACCCTGACAATGCAAAGACACTTGATTACCATTTTAATCTAAAGTGCTTACTTTGAGCATTGCAACACCATAACATTAATTTCAAGAGAGAAATTGTCCCCTTTGATAGATTTACATCCTCTGATTTTATCAAAAAACAACTCTCCATATAATCTTTTTTTCTCATAATGTAATGTTGAGATCATTTTAGAGATGATTCTAGAAAAGCAGCTTTCTTTGCGCTATATCTATTTGGAAATATTGGGTTTAACTTCATCATGATTTGGGATAAACTTTCTATGGGGATTACTGTAATAGAGAATGTCCATATTTTTCCCCTGTGAAATTCATTTGTGATGTATTTCCCCTTCAGACACTGAACAGATAAGAGCCGGCTATTCATTGTTCAATTCCATTTTATGTGCATCTGTCTGGGACTACAGATACCATATTGCAACTTCAAACAGGTCTTTGTGAAATAAGAAAAAGTAGGCATCATTTTATTTTCTCTCTGTCCCTCGCACAAATTTATCAGCAGAACTGTATCTTCTCAGCCAGAGGAATGAAATGAGTAAAATACTGATTTCAAAGACTCAGCACACTGTGGTATTATTTGGTATCGTCTTACCCTGCACACTGGCGGATTGGTAGTGACATTGTTCAAGCCCTTACATTTTCCTTTCTTTATTGTAGGATGCTCTCCTTAGATCAGATTACTGCAGCATCCATAACTGTCTAGCACCACTTATTAAATACTGAGATGGTCCACATGTTGTGTGTCAGGTTTCTATAGTTGTCAGTCAAGGTTTAAATACATTCAATAATCTGATATCAACCTCTGGTACCTTTGTCCATGTTGAAAGAGAATTCCAGAGTAGAGGTATATTTCTGGCTGAGGCCAACCTGTTTTCACCTGTTTTGCCTCTTTCTCAAACTTACTGTTATTGAAATAGTCTGTCAAGCCTCTTTGTGTTAAGAAATCAAGTATTTTGAAGACACTGTATTGTAGTGTTTAAGTAAACACACAGGTAAAAATAAACTCAATTGAAACAAGTAATTCCAATGATTATCTCCGATATTTTTCCTGTGAATTTCACAGAGCTAAATAAGCCACTTTTGCATGCTTCAGCGAGTGACAAATCCCTTCACCCAGCTCTGACTGGATCTGTCATGAATCACACCTTAACAGATCGTTGCTTAGATTGGACTGTGTGCTTGTGTTCTGTGACACTGCTTCCCTGATACACTTCCAGGTTTACATGAACAAAAAGCGAGTGACAGACGTGCACTGTGCCAAGGACATCTGTGCCATCTTTGAGACGTCTCTTTGACAGTTTGGAGAGTCGCTGTGGCCCTCACGCTCATCATCACTGACCAAATCTTTCACAAGGGTGTGCCTTTATTGACATCATATTACTGCATGGCTGTTAATTGATTACACCCTGTTATGTTTATGTATGCATGTTCTGGCCTCTTGGGTAGCTTGAATTGGCACTAGTGCTAAAAAAAACTGCAGATATTGGATGTGTTTATCCTGGTGCAAGGAATTATTGGTGGCTTAAACTATTCTTTTAAAGCAAACATTGTTCAGTTGGACTAAGGTCTTTTCATTATTTGGAAAATGCTTGAAAAGACAAGGAGAACCACAGGAGACAGCGAGCGATGTTTTCAGTAATTATTGTGCCTTAATCAGACTATTGATGTTTTTTGTAATTGCACTGTTTTAATTAAGTAGTCTTCCAGCACTTTGGCGATAGTGGTTTTATGTCTACCTCAGCTCTTGTCTGGAAAGAACAGTAAAGTTTAAATGTAACATGTCATGTACTGGCAATGATAATGACAAACACCCAGCAACATTTATTGCTTCTGAAAAATGTTTCCCAATAATATTAACATTATCTCTTTATTTTTGATAAATGGGTTGTTGTGGCTTTAAAAGCAGCACTGACATGCAATTTGGTATGACTATTAATAGCTATATATTTATTTACATTGTCAACACACAAATTTGTGTAGTTTTTTTTATAGGTAATATTTTAGAGATGCACTTTGTAGTGTTTAGTCATAAATAAGTAAGACAAATGGTCACTTATAATGTAGATGAAGTAAAAATTCTAATTACTATATATAATAAAACAGTATTCTTGAATGTTTCAGTACTGTCTTCATTTTTTGTCTTGTCTGATATTACATTGACTCACTAACCAATTTCTCCCGCTGTTGCTCATCAGATGTCTGAATGGTGTGTTTGCTTCAGGACAGTGGTTACAACTGGTCTTGACCAAGATGCTACAAATTAGTATGTGGTTAAGGAGAACAACCTAGTGATTATCTTGTTGAGTCAAGTGATTTTTAAATTCAGTTTCATGGTGGCGCGTCATGTGGTGTAGCTATTTACTCTCATTTTGGCTTTCTCGTAGTGCAATATTGACGATTAAGTCCCATTTAAAATGTAATTGTGTCATCACCAGCTCAATTAGAAAATAACTCTAATTTGCCTTCATACAGAAAAGAGAAAAGCTGGTGATTACACACTGAGAGATGTCTGTCACCAAACATTTAGCTTGCTATAAAAGGCTGTATTTAACCAGGCACAGATTTGGGTTGTGAACTGCAGGACATCAGTTCCTTTAAAAGCTGAGTGATTTACACAATTCATTAAAGCCAGTGAATCTTCAGCCAGCATCATATTAAATGGTTACTTACTCTCAAATAGCCCCTTGGGAGTTGAATTGTTGGCCTGCGAATAGATTAAAGTTTACATTGAAAAGAGAAATTGAATTCAGAGGTAATCAATAGCATAATGGGCCAGTGAGAGGAGCCTGCTGCCTGAAATGAAATTACCATATTTTTAATCTTAATTTTCCACTCTGTTTATCTGACAGTGTGGATGTGCAATCCAAACAGATAATGAGAGAGTGGGATATTGACAGAGAGGTCCTCTGGAGTGCTTGTTTCAGTGATTAAACGCTGTGATCTGTGATTACTTTGTGTCGGGTGTCAGGCTGGCGGCCAGGGCCCAGAGAGACACAGGCACACAGCAGCTGGAGGGGTCTCCGAGGTGCTAATGCACCTGACACATCATTGACAGCATTCGAAACCCTATCAGGGACTGCACCACACGGCAACTGCCACAATAGGAATACTCATGGCACTATCTACATCAGTCAGCATATATCCTCTCTGCTCTACCCTCGATAACAGCCAACACAAGAATGGCGACAAAAAAGTTTGCACAATAAGTATTATTAACCAGATACATTCCTATGTTGCCCAATAATGGATCCATTTTAAGACATATCTGAATAGGTGTGCAAATAGCAATGCCGTCAACATAGTGCTGATGTAGCTTTAATAAATAAATGTCTGAGAAACCTTCCTGTCCACACAATGACGTTTAATGCCAAAGAAATAAAACGCTAAATAAGAGTCAGCACAATGTAGAGGTAGTGAATGAAATGGTGCATTCACACCATAGCATTTAGCCCATCCACACTTTAAGAGAGGAGTGATACATTGGTGCTGATTTGAGGCTGAGATAACGTCCTATTCAGTTAAAGATGTTTCACTGTCAGTTGAGAGAAAAATAATATAACTAGTATCTACAACGGAAGTGGTGTAAATTGTTAAAGGTTGTTTTGTTACAGACCAATAAATAAGTAGTCTCAAGGCCATTTTGGGTTGAGGAGACAATGTTTTTCACAAACTTTGTTGTGCCAGCATTTTCTTTTGTGATAGATACTGCTGTTTGACAAATGGAAACAAATTGCATGGTGCAGGCGCCTGAATGGCAGGGAGTTGGGGAGTGTCAAACTCAGTGCTGAAAGACGATGAAGCAAGAGCCTCAGGTTTTTGTGGGCAACTCAGACCTGACTGATCCCAGCATAAAGTACTTGTTGAAGAGAAGGAGAAAAGGAGAACAGGATTTCGACAGGCTGCAGTGAAATTAGGAGAATTGACTATGGCGGCTTTGTTCCCGGCTGGTGACATGGGGTGGGGGAGATGGGGAGACTGGAGCAATTCCCCAGAGTCTGCGCTCAGCCTTTCTAAAGTGACTACAAACTGAATATCTGACAAGTTCCCAAGGCCTGACATGACTCTGTGTGGAGCTAAGAAAAACAAACAACAAATGGCACGTTTTTTAAGATACATGTGGTGACACTGGATGCACTGTGTTAGAAAATGGCTTTTTATCTTATTAAAAATAGGTTCTCAATTCGGAATATGTTGATGCCAATTTTTTTAGATTGTAGCAGTAACCTAGTTAGACCTAGTTTCTACCATGGCAGACTTTGTGAAAGTAGAAACTACCATGTTTATTTTAAACTTATTAGAGGACTTAAAACTAGCAGTTTCTCTTTGATCATGCAAAAATAAAAAAAACGGGAAACATGCAACTAGAACTAACTGTAAGTAGTTCTTCCGCGCATGCACATGAGGTTTAATAAGCCCCACTGTATCACGGTGCCTCAGCAGTTTAGTGACCACACCGGACTGGCTGACTAATACTGCTACAAACTGTAATTATAGGTCACATGTGTAATGGATGATTGTGCTTTGTAAACTCCCCAGGCTGTGGTTTATTTCAAGCTGTGTGGAGTACACAGTTTGTGCACAAAACAAAAGAGTGATTCTAATTATACTTTGAAGCATAAAGAGTAACCTTAATGGAAAAGAAATTTAAGAGAAACCAAACAAAGATTTGCCTTAAATCCTGGGCATGCTCTGTCACCTTCCAAAAGTGCTGTTTGATTCTTAACTGTGAGAGAAAGCAGCAAAGTGGATGGCGAGACAATAGCAGAGGGCTTTTCTCATCAGTAAATAAGGCTTATTGCTTAAAGCTATAAAAGGCTATGCTTATTGGTGATGTCATCCCTTTGTGGAAGATTGATGAAGCTTGAAGGAGGGGACATAATGTGAGTGTGAATGTGCATAAGTGTGGAGGAGGAGGCCTAGTGCACCACACTCGAGAGTTTGTAACTTTCCCCTGCAGAGTTTGATTTAAAATGTATGACATATTTTAACTGCTGCTGCACTAAAATTGCCGTCTTTGGAGGTAAACTAACCCAAATGTACTTCAAAGTTCCATCTGGCCAGGGGGCTTTTATCCTTGGCCATGAGAGCGGTTGATGTTCTGTGCATGTAAACGTGCAGCTTTGGGTAAAGGTGGGGACAGCTTGTGTCCCCCATTATTGTCTGGTTGCATTTACGTGGGTCCAAGGGCCCACTGTGTCTTTTCGAGTTACTTTCTCATCATTTCTCCTAATGTAGAGACCCACAGGGTTGGTGGCAAGCGCACAATGCGGCTGTTGTATGGTTACTGTCAGCTCTCTCAAATAAGGCTTCCTGTTCATTAGACTTCTTTTCACCTCCGCACAATGCGCCGGCTTTGCAGCAATAGTGAGTCGACGCCCATCTCTTCAATGCCATGTGAATAGTTCTAAATAGTGTTTATGCAAGCTATTGTTGTCTATTGTGTGCCCAGTCTTAATGCACAGTGATTTGCCTGCTTTTGTAGCCTGGGATACATTATCTTGCCTGTGTGGCTTCAGATGCATGCCTGGCTTTTGAGCCAGTAAACAGTCTAAAAGTTATCTCCCTATGGTCAATGCTAAAGATGCCTGATAAAGTGGGAAAGAGTATACTAAATGTCCCTCCATAATTACTCAAATGGCTTCTTCCTCTGCTGAGTAAGTATCGGTTTTCAAATTTATAGTTCTATCTGAAAAGGTCACACCTCTCTAATTTAATTTTCAGGATTTAAAGGCATTTTTCACCCTCTGAAATGTAATAATTTAAAAGAAAGTTTGGAAAAGCGTCAAATTTAACCTTAAAGCTGATTTTAAATCATAATCCAAATTAGGGATTATTCTTTTTTTTTTTGTAATAAATACATAGTAAAGTTGATACAGTTGCTTTGAAAGATTAGACTGACACTATCTGTTGCACATCTGGTGAAGAATGTGGGGAGATGTATTTAAACCCTGTGTCTTTATTCTTCAAACTATCAGTGTGAAAATGAAAGGGTAATACAGATAGACAGCCAGGTGGATAATCTGACGCACATCACAGTCAAAGAATAAAAACTTTTAAATCTGAAAGATAATGTCAAAATGATATGTCTTGTAATGGGAATTTTCTGATTTGTGACTCTGTTCAGTTACTTTAAGATGGATTTCTGTGTGTTTGTATCACAACTTTATTTGATTAAGCTTATTTGGAAAAAAGATAAGAAGCAAACCCAATTGTGCATTTGGTTTAATTTATGTACCTTTGCCTTTATGCTAGGATAGCTATATTTTCTGCCCCACTATAGCCCTGGTTATAGTTTGTGGCCCATCTGTTTTAGCAGTTCCTGCTCTACATCTTAACTGTTCAGTTAGCTTGAGGTTGCTGCCAGAAAACTTCGGAAATATTATTGTTTATAAGAAGTTAAGTTTGATTTAAAAAAAAAAAAAGCTTTTTCCCTAGAAGAAAAAAAAAAGTTGGCGACACCCAAAATGTTTTTCCAAAAGAAAAAAAATAACCCTGAAAATTGAGAGAGCAGGAATGGCCAGCATATTATAGCCTTCATCTGTTTGTGGCATTGTTCTAGAAAGCGTATACATCACCTCCAGAGAGTAACTGATAGGCCTAACCATTCACTTCTTGGATAGATGCACAAAAGCAGAAGATATCTGCGGCACAGATTACATTATTCTCATTTCAAAAGCATTCACAGTAAAGTATGCAGAACAGAAAAAAGATGCTTTTAATGTTGGCCAATGATTACAGGTGAGTGATGTAACTGATAGTTGGCCCATTATTGTTAGGAGATTTGGTGTGTTTGACCCCCTAAAGCATTCTGCTGCCATGGGAATTTAAAACAACCTTTGGACTCGGAGGAAAGGAATGTTATGATTGCTCTCAGTAACACTGATACAACACTGCCACATCTCTGACTCCAGATACAGGAGAGCCTTCACTGTGACTCAGACTAGTCTCACTACAGCAACACTTAGCAGCAGATGTTTCATTAACCTGTCAGAGAGAGGCTAGATGTTGCTTTTGTCTCTGATTGCTACATCCCCTAACGCTCATGCTGCTGCTTATGCATTTGACCTCCATTAGCCCACCAGGTGTGTTTCACATTTTATTTAATGAACTGTAGTCATGAGGTAAATCATTGCCTGCAACAATACTCCATGAAGCAAGTTTTTTTTCCCTCTCTCACACCAAAGTAGTGATGTTGACTTGCGTTGCTCCTGGGCTGATATTTTCATTAAAGGCCCTCTTATCAAATAATGAAATAAAGAATCTGTTTCTTGCCCAATGCTATTACCTCCCACAAATCAAAAGGTTTCCAGTGTAATGTCTTGCCTCCCATGCCAGTTAATTAGGTAGCGTTGTGCTACATACTTATGCTGCTTTCATGAGAATAATCTGAGACAATAAACCTGTCTCTTTTTTGTCCTTCCACAAGCCCTCTTAATTAATATCAGCAAATACAAACCTATGTTAATTGAAATTTGAACATCCCATCTTTATAGTTTACAATAATCCAATTGCTAGTGTTTTGTTACTGTTGTTGAATTACTGTAATAGCTGGTATCATATCTCTATTTAGTATTTCATTGATCACTCTCAGGGACACAGCAGAAATATAAAAGAAAGAAATGTCTTAACCATGAGTAAACACAGGAGGCAATATATGCAACCCCAACATTGATTCAGACCAAGACATTAATATTCACACTCCTCCAAATAATCATAGCAAGGTGTACATGATTTGTTTTCATTGATTAAGTGACATTGCTTCAGCTTCTCACACCATGGTTATTAATATAGTTTGCATTGATATTATTTCTGCATTAACAACAATTTCACCAAGTAAGAGAGATAACGGGTCTGATGCAAAAGAGTAGCATCTGATTAAAGCGCTCAGTGGCAGAGCGCTTTAATCAGTACCCCTTTTTGATGCAAAATCTTTACAACTTTAATCAATCTTTATGGACGAGCTTTTCAAACTGTGTAAGTTTGAATAGCATAGTTTTAAAGAGGCTGTGCCCTCCTGTCAGATGTCTGATACGTTTTGCAAATTACAAATCCTACGAATATGAATTAGGTTGTGCAACTCAAAGTGTTCTTTCCATTCATGATGTACACAGTTCAGATTTCACTTTACAAGAATTCTTAGCCGCAGCTAATGTAATCAGGCCAACAATTCCCAACAAGCGTGGGATTGTAGTACACAGAGCCCACAACAAAGCATAATCTGGCACTCTACTATTCCAGTAGGATTTTTTTTGTCCTCACACTTCTTTTGTCACATTGGCCCATGACCAGAAATAGCTAAACAAAATAAATAAATAGATAAACAGTGGGTTGTCTTTATAGCCTTTATGCAGTGATATTTCTGAGCCAAGAACATTTCTGAAGTTAACAGTATTTATGTTCCGGTAGTGTTGGTCACAGTCTGTCACACATTATTTGCATCTGCATGTCCGATTAACAAATATGACATATTCCTAAAATCAGGCTCCTAGCACTCTAACCACCCACCATGGCAATTAACTGTCTACTAAGCTAACAAGCGTAACACACATGCCTGATGCAAGCCAGTAGAATATCAAGCTCCTAGATGTATCCCCGTTTACCCTGTGGTGCTGCTGTGAACACGCAGTACATATGTGCAGGCTAATTTCAGATGTTGATTAAGTTGCCTTTCTGAGGATCTTTACTCTCACCAGTATCGATACCTGGTTTACTTTGGGAGTGCAACTGGCATTTGAAATTCACTAGGGATAGAGAGAGCTGTTGCGTCAGGGACTAGTGAGACCTTGTCACAGAAAAAAGAACCTGTCAGACTAATTCAATAGGGCTTATCTGAGCTTTTTTGTGTCTTAAGGACTGTTAGTAGTGAATGAAACTGTGTACAGCGAATATGCTAACATTGTCATGACCTTCACACTGTTCAAGCTTGTTATCACTGCTTGGGCAAGAAAAAAATAGCTTGAAAATGCCTGAATACCTACAAAGACTCATAGATAGTAGCAAAGAAAGGCCAGGCATACGGCATTCAGTCATTCTTATTTTGAGTCAGGTTAGAGGGCAACTAGATTTACAAGAGGAAAAAAAGATCCCTCTTATGACAGTACACTCTGTATGTCACCAGGGGAGGTAAAATAATTCAAGTACAAACCCATAGTATGTGTTTGTTCCAGTAAGGGGTCTTAACCATCCTTGACTTTGCTGGAAATGTCAATCCATGGATGTCATTTCACCATTGTCATGGGTTCAAGGATTATATCCAACATAGCATCTGAAGGTAGAAGGGTTTTGTGGAAAATCATATCTAATTGTTTGTTTGGTGGCAATCTGCACAATTGCCACCAAACTATCTGTTTTTTTTCAAACTATCTATTTCTAAAAAAAAACATTGACCATTGGAGCATAGCCAATATGGAGGTTAATCCATTCTAGTGTCTATACTATGGGATGCTTATGGAAGCATATTTGCTTAGGGCAGCCATGCAAATTATTACTTACTGCCCTGTTAGCTGATAACACAAATTAGATATCCATTAAAGTTGAACAATGTATATAGAATGAGAATAGATTGCAAGTGATACCTGAAGGGATGCTTAAGTCGTATGGCACTAAAATATGCCTCATGCTTGCAAACTTCAAAAGTGGAGAGATGTTTATCCTTGGGATTGGAAGATGCATAATAGTAATCTCATATGCACAGAGGCAGCTGCCAGGTGGAGGATAGCACACTGCATGTTTATGAATAGAAATCATTACAGGGACTAGGGAGCATACCGACATGGACCAGTGACACAGAACTTTTTTATCATCTAACTGGTGTTCACTACAGCACTTAAAGTTCATGTGCTGAAATGTTTAGTATGGCATTAGTTGAGCTGTGGTCATTTTGCACTGTATTTGATTCATGTTTTATTTTCTTTATATTTGCTTGTTGAACAGATCCAAGTGTTAGGAAACATTTGTAAAAGTCCCTCCAACTCGTCCTGACCTGAGTGTGGGTTGGAGTTGAGAACAACAAGGCTGTTAATACGATCCTGCCACCTGAGGGGCCTGTGAAATTAGAAACATGCCAACTTTAACAGCACCGCCACAGCTCCACTGGGCTTCTACCTTCACTAGCCTTTGCCTTATCAGATGAGCCACTTTAATTCATGTGCCAAACGCCTCTCTGAAGGCGAATACAAATGTTCAGCAGCTTTTAGGAGGTGGAAACGCTGTTTGTGGCGTGTTGGAAGAAAGAGGAAGTGCTTCAGCCCTGTTTGGGGCTCCCGGTTAATTCTACCTTTTAACTTGTCTGTTGTTGTCTTTGAGCCCCTTTCCCTTTCTGCTCCTCTGGCTGGCTGATAGTTAGGGATTCATCTTAAAACCTCTCCTTTGTCTGACAGACTTTGGAGTCAGCAGTTATTCTTCAACTGACGACTTTCAATGCTTGGCGGTGAAAGAGATGAAGCTGAAACACAAAGGCAAATTAAGGGTACAAAAACACTCGCCATTGTCCCATTGTTGAGGGTCACAAATCGTCAAGTAAAAGCAACACAGCGTGGTTGAAATGTATTCGCCTCCATCCCTTTCTCCCTCCCTCCCTTCTCCTCTCTTTATATTCATTAGATTCATTATAGGCCACAAAGGATTGCCAACAAAACAGCTTGTGATTTTAGTTGAATTCATCCCCCTCTGAGGCCTGCAGGGAAATTAAAGTAGGTGACTATCACTAGAGGGGGAGAGGGGTTGACACATCTGAAGCTTTCAGTGATGCTAATAGCCAAGCGTATCCAAAATACACAGGAGCTGACCTCAAACAGATTGTGCGGGTTTAAAATCATTAGTTTGCAAATGAAGCAAAAGTACATTGGTTCTATGGTGGAATCAGCCCACTCTGAACCTTTGATTAGTGTTTGTCAACTCCCCTTTCTCTTCATACTCCCCCGCCCACTTGCAATCCAGAAATTAATAAAGGAGACATAGCGACACTTTGGAAGGAAACGCTTGCATCTCCAGCACCTGTAACAAATACACTTAAGGCAGGAATCAAATTGCAGGCAGATTTAAATTGGTGTAAAATCTTCATTTAGGTGATGTCCCCAGGGCCTGCTTATTACTTGAGATTTATTTAGCATTAGTTCTGCCTTGCAAATGTGGTGCTCCATTCCACCTCAGTGAAATATGAAGAGGTTTGATAAAAAGCTACAACAGATTCTCTCATTAAAAAAACATAAACCTTTTAAACATTCATTAATTTAACTTGTAGCATGCAGCTCTGACATGCACAAGAGTTCTGTGCTTGTGCCCTTGAGCGCTGTATGTTATACAGTGTAAGATGTTACTGTGGCTCATCGGCACAGCTCTGTGAGAAGAAGTGCTCTGGCAATTTAAAGTACCTCCAACGCTGAATGCATCTCATTGCATTGCAGATGTTAATTTTGACGCACGCACTGATACTCGAATAAGCTACCAATAAGTAATTCTATAAAATTCTTTGCACCAGTTGTTGTTTTTATAGTAAAAATTTTAAATTGGTCACACTTGCTATCACATGTCATGTTGCCGTAAATGGCACACATCATGGTGAAGGCTGGAAGGAAACAACCACAAAGACTTTTCATTTGTAGCAGTGCCCCTATTGAGTATGTCTGTTTCAGTCACCAATCTGTTTTGTTCTCTGTCCTTTTCAATTTGTTTACATTTGGCCCCTACTGGAGAGGGACAGTCTATTGATTTATTGTCCCCGCTTCCTGAGTGTGCAGTTAAGAGTGCACGAGGCCCCCTACTGTCTTCAGGCCCTGCTCCTACATTGTGTTGCTGGTTACTGGCTTCTGTTACAGAGAGCCAAGGAAGGGCCTTGCCGAAGCTTCACAAGGACCCCACAAGAAAAAAAGCTTCAGCCGTACCAAGGCCTGTTAGAGCATAGCAGCACAATGTAGCTCCTTCTGAATAGTAGACGGTTTGGGTCATTTGTCTCCTACAAAGGGCTTTTTTTCTCTTCTGCATTTTCAACCATTTAGATTCTAACATAAGATGTCCATTTACACATATTAGAAATGTTATTAGACAGTATAAATATATAATATATACAAAACGTATGTGGTGTTGGTGTACATGTGTGTGTAATATATATATATATATATATATATGTGTGTGTTTATATATGTGTGTTTATATATATGTATATATACTGTATGTATATACATGTATGTATAGATATACTGTATATTTATATATGTTTGTGTGTGTATATTTCTATACATATACATTTGTCTTTTGCTTTATGTATGTATATACACACACACACATTTTATTCTATCATGGTGGTTTGTATTCATGTTTTGTGACATCTCATTTTACAGATTTACATTTTTTTCATGAAAAGCACCTGTCTGCAATTCTACAGAACAATTTATATGAGTCAAAAGAGTAGTTTCAGATGAAAGTTGAAATGCTATTGTAAAATAGCCTTTCACTCTTCCTGCTTGAAGATAAACAATTTCCCATGAATATATGGCTGGGTCCCCTATCTATCACCAGCATCAGAATGTGTCCCATACTGAGCCTATTGTAGTCTATTAAAAGAAATCCTTCCCTGTGGCAACCATTTTGCAGGTTTCAAGTAGATAAATGCCTTCCAAGAGGGATAATAATGCATTTCTACAAAACTGCATTAAAGAGTAATGTTTGTCAACTACTCCGATAAAAACTTCACAGTCACAATTCTTTTTAGAGGCGGCAAATGCATTGGCAATGTGTAAAGCTGATTGGTCTGGGGAGGCTGCCTACAGGTTAGCAGGCCTCATTTCCAATCTCTGACAGCAATATGTGTCCCTGTGCGCTTCATCCCGATTGCTCATGTTCAACACAAACCATGGTCACTCTATATATGGAAATCTCTGTCTTCGGGCCGAAAAAAAAATTAAAAAGGTGAGATTGGCACTTTAACCTCCATGCCCCCCTGAAAATATGTTTTAGTCTGATACATTATACTAGTGCGAATTATTTATCAAGAAGATACAAGCTTGATATTTCAAAAAAATAATGAGATGTTGAGGTGGCAGCTGGAATGTTCTGGTCCAGTGAGCAGCATCTATGAATTGGGGGAAATGAAGTAAATATGACTGGCTGGGACCAGGGACACACCATGTGCAGAACGTGAAAGAGTGGAGTGCAGCGTTTAGGTGGCACTGACCAAAAATGTCTCCTTCTTCTTTGTGGCTCTCTTTGGTATCTGGGCACCAAATGTAGTTGTGTAATGCTGTGTTAGTTATTATAACAATTAGATATGAATGCATGTCAGTTTTGTAAAACACAGTTTGCTAGATGTGATAGGAAATGAAAAGTGAATATCTATTTCTAGAAAAAAAAGTCTTTTATATGTGGTTATCAAACTGCTCAAAAGCCTGGGATCTGTTAGGCTAAAACAAAACAAGTGTTGTGCTATGTTCAGTTGAAAGTGTCCACCTGTCGACTCGCTGCACTTGGAGAACAAGTTGCAATTTGCAGCTCATACAAAGTGAGTGAAGAGAAGAAATCCATTCACACAATCCGTGTCTCTCTTCAGATGACTGTTATTTGAAAGACCAAAAAACGACAAAGGCTGTGTATTAATTCTTCTTCTGCTTTCACTCCACTGTTAGTCCCTCACGCTTTGATGAACACACAGCAATCAAGGTGAACCGTGACTGGTTTGATTTTTTTTTTAAGGCACTGAGTAACATGTTTTTCTTCACCACCCATTCATGTCTACACAATGTCATTTAAAACTGAGGCGTGATTGAGAGATGATTGTACATAATTATGGAAGTGTTCCCTTTTTTGTGCTATAAAATAAGTAATAATATTTGTATTTATTTAATCATTTAACATCAGGCTTGTATCAAGTATTTCAACCTGTTGACTGAGCTAAGTTAATCAAATGACAAGAAGAAAATTGGTTTATGTCAAAGCTTTCCCCCTCCCCACCCCAAACTCTTGTCTTTGTTTTGACTCATTTCATCCTCTCTGAACATCCCGTTGCTTTTCAGGGCCCCCTTTGTTGTTGGTGAAGGGGTCTTTTATTTGAGAGAAATCTCCCATCTCAGACCAGCGCTTTGCCTTGATGCAGATCTTCATTAATCTCCGGGGCCGCTGTGGGCTCTACAGCAGCCTGCCGTTTTGATGGGAATTGAATTTGATACCGCATTGTGGCTTGTATGGAAGCAAACAATGGCCTGTGTTCCTTCCTGTGTCTGTGCACAATCAGAGAGACCCAATTAAATAATTTGGTACAATAAGGGCAAACAAAAGGATACCCGGGCATAAAGTGAGGGCTTCAACATTTGCATTCTACCTATTTCTGTATCATGTTAATTAATTCGCTTTGAAACCACAAGGGGAAGCCACAATGGAAAGCAGTGCAGCTCATTTCAAAGTATGTCTGAGGATGCTTTATATTCAAGTGACATGCTGAATCAACATTTTACAATAGAAAAATCACATTTCTCTTTTAAAGTGCCAGATACAATCAAAAAGTGACTTTTCTTTATTTGAATAAAGTTTTTTTCTTAACTTTATATTGGAGAGCCATTATTTCAAAAACCCATTTTCCTGTTCTGTGGTAAATTCTAAAAGGCTCTTCTGTAGCTTCGATAAATAATCCCACCTCTGTTTGAATGGAATAATTTTGCATCTAAAATTACTGTCTGTATGATAACCTGCTCTTAATTAACAATGTGTGAATTGTGTGATATATAACTGCTTTTGTTGATGGTAATATGTCATATTCAATGAAGAGGAAATGAATTATCCACGAGTGGCCCGTGATAAGCGGTGATGGGACCCATATGGAGCTGTCAGTGGACCGCTGGTGGGCTCTCCCAGTCCAGCCGCTGTAATTGAAAGAAATGAGCCATGGAGCTGACACATTAGCAGTCTCCCCAGAGATGGACCACACAGCACACTCACACTTGCTGACACACGCACACACACACACACACACACACACAGACACACACACACACACACACACACACACACACACACACACACACACATACATACATACACATCCTCTTTTTTAGACATCATCTATACAGACTCTATCTCAGTGAAAGTATAACCCAGACAATGTCAGCCAAGCTGACGCAGGACAGTGCCCTACTGTAAGTGAGACGGGGTGTAAGATTGGGTAGGTCTCTGTCAGGGTTAAGGGGATAATGAGAAACTGCCCTGCAGTGAGTTAATCAGCTCATCGCTCTCCCAGCACTGCCATTTATTTGCTGTTTATTCCCCGGCACAGGGCCCCCAGGGGGAGGCCTGTCTGTGAGGCAGCACCTGCAGCTTCCCAAACGCTTGATTTAATGCTGTAAATGCTGCTTGTGGGCCAGATTACACTGGACACTGATCAAACCTTATTTGCACTCTGATTAGACAAACTGCTCCTTGCACTGACCAGGCTGAAGCAATTCTCCTTTAGCAATTTTATACTGCTGCCCTGCGTAAAAATTATTAACACTGTCTGGATAAATGTGGCGGCTATTCACCACAGCCGTATTCTTGCATAGCCTTAATTCTAAACCTGGTATAAGTCCCACTGCTATAGGCCATATATTATAATCACAGCTATGAAAAGGTACTGTTTAAAAGCCTTATGGAAGTAAACACAGAATTTACACTGTCTCTACAGTTGCTCACAACAGAGTAGGCAAGGCGACTACAATTTGTGTCAATGATTCAGTTAAAAAAAACTGAAATTCACCTCTCAACATCTTTTAGACAACTTGATCATATCTCTGTTTGGCAGCTGAAGTTTAAATGAATATTTAGTCAAAACAATCTATGAATTTCAGAACATCACAAAACAGATATGTTTTGGTTTGACAAACACTAACTGTCACGCTACTATGACCCAACTTTGTATCAATGTTTTTAAGTTTTCTACACACCCAAAAAGACTAAGTTTATGTTATACAAGTCATTTTTAATTATAGTTTACACTGTTTTTTTTACATTTTACTTTGTCTATGACTTATGTTCAAGCCATGCATATGCACTCAGACACACATTCACGCACACTCCTAAGAACAGACAATGCATCCTGTAACCTTCAAACGTATTGTGTTTAGAGTAGGTCCCCAGTTGCATTCAGAGTGAAAAGCACTCCAGCTTGGTCATTGTACAGCAGATTTTCATGCTTTAGTGCTACACAAAGCCTGCTCTTTCCACCAAATGATCAGGCCATCTTAAATGTTGCACCTGAGACTGAATAGGTACGTATGTAGTACATTGGCAAGGTCTCTTTTCTTTCATCTACTTCTGTGCAGAGGCTAGCAAATAAAACGTTTTCTGATCTGCTCTCTTAGCCCTGATCCTCCCCGAGAATGCCTCTATAATTTTTCTAGTATTTACTGTATTACCATAACCCTGGTGCAAGGCCTATTTAGAATTGTGCTTGAGTGAGTGGGAAGCTTATTATGGCAAAGGGGAATTATTATGAAGAAAACATAAAGTGTAAACTGCTGAAAAGAATAGAGGACAATTATCATAATGGAATCTGAAAGCTTTCATTTTTTTCTTTCATTGTCTCTCCTTCCTTCTCTAAACAACATGCTTTTTTCAGCTATCAGAGCAAAGTTCTCAGAGAGAGCATGAAGTGCATTCATGCTTCCTGAAGGAGGCTTTTAAGGTTGAGCACAGTATGACTCAATGTTTATAACCTTGCCATGCAGAATTCAAGGATGCTGAGGAAATAAATGAGGCTGGCTTTAAAGCCTATGCAAGCCACAATGCTGGGAAGCGTATTGATATTCATTAACACATTTTGGCCAGGTTGCTAAAGTGATGTGATGTGTTTGGTTAATTAAACTCGAGATTCATAACTGAAAACTATCTTAAATTTGTGTTAGGGAACTGACAATTCTTTTATATATGTATTTCTTATTTTGGGGTACATCATTCCTTAGAATAGTATTATTGTATTTTTATTGATTTAGAGTGTGCAAAAGATATGCATCTTGAAGATGAATGTACGCTTGCGATAAGCTACAAAGAGTATTTTTCTTAGCTGTCAGGCCCCCTCCCATTGCTCTCAGCCCCTTTCTCTCTTCATTTTGCTAACTGGTGCTCGAAGCCTCTCCTCCGCTGACCAAGCATCAGCTTCCCTGTGCTGATAAATGGGCTTCTTTGAATTGATGGCAAGCTGGAGGAAAAAGAGATAATCCTAGATAATGTGGACACAGTTTTTATTTCTTGTCACCCAATTAAACTGCAATTATCCCAAGTGCAGGAGAGGAGAAAAGTGGAAAGAATGGCCAAAGAATGGGAGAGCGGGGCTCCCTGGGACACTCTTTACCAGACACATTAGCCCAGATTTGCACCATCCTGATAAAAGAGACCCATTTCTTGCACTTGGCAATGCACAGCAAGTGGCAGATCAGCTGCAACCTGGGGTTTAGAAAAGAATCCCTCTGCAATGTTTGTGCCATGCCTCAAAGTGGTTGGGAAGAAAGAGATCAAAATGTATACAAGTTATCGTTCTATTAAAGCACTGTGGCTTTTGTATGGCGCTCCATGTGTCTTTAGCTGAGGACATCAGGGTTTCATCCCTTAATAGCCCGTATAGATTTTTTATATTATTATTATGCAAATGTCCAAGGCACATTGTCTGAGAGAACAAGAGTGTATTTTGTGAAACCTTTGTCATCACTGACTGATCAATGTAAGAACCCTGGAGCTGACTACACAGGGGTTCAAAGACCTTCAAACAACTTTTAGCATATCCAAAAGTGCTTTGACCGAGAGCTTGTGTGCACCTACTGTTCCTTAAAAGAATCAACCACTGCTTTAAAAAAGAGGGACGCTTCCTCTGTGAATTGTTTGCCTCCACGTGAATCAAGGCTGGGTGAAACTTTCCCCTGGCACAAAATCTAAGAAGTAAATTAATGTCTTTTGTAATTACTGTTCCTCTTTGTAATTATTACACTGGGCAATTTATGGATTAACATATTGATTTCACTTGACCCTTGGCTAGGCTTAATTTGGACAGAGAAGATACTTTTAGCTGGTGCTGCCAAATGCAAGCAGCCCTTAGGGAACCCGCTGGAGCTTTGCTCTTTAGGTGTGTCACAGCATCTTTAGCAAATGTCCCATGGGATGATTATCTGACTCACAAAGGGTCCTGGTCTTCGGGTTGGCTATCTATTCAGAGTGTAGCTCTGCATGGGTATTGACTTTAGCCAAATATAAGAGAACTGCACGAGTGACAAACTGAGAGAAGCATTGGTAAGAGGAATTCATTAATCTTCACGCAGGCGATTAGTGCTTTGAAGTCTTTGATTTTGAAAAGCTGTGCTCCTTGCTTTACTATCCCTCCCCTTACAGGCTGTTTAGATAAACACTGGAAATACACAGATTAGTATAAATCATTAGGCAAACATCTTAACACACAAACACAGACTGCCTGCTTTGGAATGCTGATAAGTGCAACCCCTCTGCAATGGCATCTGATGATGCTGTCACATGTGCTTGTGTGCACAGAATCTGTGTCAGTAATGCATTGCTGATTATGGAGAGGGGAGAATACTCTGTCAAAATATGATCAATATTTCCTATAAGTGCCCCCGCTGCTCTGCATGAGTAATGGTCTGATTAAGCGAGCCACACGAGAGAGGCTAGTATAAATTTGGCTTCTCCACTGCTGTGTCCATCAAATAATGAGATCACCTGAGACAGCCACTGTCACCGCTCCCCCCCACTTCCCCGCCCACCCTCGAACAGGACGTGCTGACAGGACACTTGCCCTCCCATTGATCATATTGTCATTCAAGTCGATGCTTAGGAAACGCATACACACACACACACACACACACACATTTGGATACAGATGGTGGAATGCAATGAAAATATTACTAATGTTGTACTGTGTTATCTGTCTTGTATAATGAACTCTTACTCCAGTTATTGGAATGGCCACATGTTTTGTCCCTGAGGTATGTCAGACAACACTGCCATGAAGGGCTCACCTAGAGATGTGACATTCAGGCGCAACAATGAGCCATCTGCAGGAATTCACTTATTTCACTCCTTTTGAAAAGTGATTCCCCCCCTCTCAATGACATGGTTATTATCTTGGTCACTTAATCTCCTCAAATAAGATTGATTTGTCCTTTCAGGCAGTGTAAGAGTGCCTCTGTCAGAAGGTGCCCAGGCCATGGGAACCATAGAGTTCCAATGCATCCTCACAATTTTCCCATTTGATGGAGGTCACAGTCACTCAGGCTGCTTCTTTGACATACTGATGAGTAGACGCACAAAGGCCCTTTCATTGTTACAAGTGATAGAGAAGAGCATGGCTACACGCACAATACACGACAGGAAGAGATGCAGGGTTGGGAATGTGTCATGCAAATGCAGACACGCACCCTGAATTGTTGAATATATTTAGATAATAATAAGAAATAGTTCAACCTTTTTTAAATAACTTATACAGCTTGATTCTCTTTCTTGTCTTTATGCAAACTTAATTAAATAATCAGGTTTCCCCTGATCTTGTTATATGTACAGTATGTACTTTTTATTTA
The DNA here is from genome assembly GCA_026937815.1 of Etheostoma perlongum. Lineage (NCBI taxonomy): Eukaryota > Metazoa > Chordata > Actinopteri > Perciformes > Percidae > Etheostoma > Etheostoma perlongum. The sequence goes on from CM049381.1 coordinate 20,669,746, forward strand.
ACCTGTTAATAACTCATTTTTGGCTAGACTGTGAGATCAAATTGACAGTGGGCAATAATTTACACAAAAGCAAAGCCAAATCATAGAAGGTCATCTTCCATAGACCAGTAAATACTTCAAACAGTTTTACAATTTGATTTGATTATATTTCGCTTTCACTTTTTATTTTCATAGATCTGCCCATTGAAAAGCCCCTTAACTTGACTAAATTTTGAACTTTATTCTTTCAGTATTTTCACCTTATGTTCATTCAAACCAGATGAACACAAATTTTTATATTCCGTTCATCTCCTATTCATAACATCAATGGAAACAGGTAAAGTCAAAGTTTGTTAATAATCTGGAAGCAATATACTGTGTGTGTGTGTGTGTGTGTGTGTGTGTGTGTGTGTGTGTGTGTGTGTGTGCACTTGTGTATGTGCAAGCGCTTGCGTGAGTTTTGATGTTGTGTGCAATGTTAAAGGGGAACTATGCATTTTTTTTAGCTTACTTTACCTTAACTTAACAGCTTCGGAGTCATTGGAATGGTTAAATGACCTTATCAAGTTGAATGGCGGCCATCTTGCTCTCCCCTAGCGCCTGTGAGCGTAAAAACCCCCTTGCAACTTTGGCAAGTCGTCGGACTCAGCGTCAGGAAGTATCGCGTGATATCAGGTCTCGCGATGTAATAAATTGCTTCACGGCACTGCACACATACGCCCATTCAGGAACTGGATAACAAGGTAGCTATGGAGTTTTTCAGAGTTTGTCACACTATTGTCAAGGCTGAGCCCACAAAAAAGAAACAGAAACGTAAGAAAGTATTGTCAGAGGAACAGAGAAAGAGGAAACGGCAGATTGACCGGGCGAGGAGTCAGACACGATTAAACATAAGAGTTGCCAAATATCTATTCCAAAGCTGTAGAGGGATCTCTAAAGAGAAACCTACGAGCAAAAAGCGAGAAGAACAGCGAAGAAATGTCCAAAACTGCATAGCGCCCCTTCATCTTCAAGATGCATATAATCCTAACAAGATACCCTCTGGATTTTTTTTTCTGCTCCTGAAGGACGATGGCACACTATGAAAGCCCAAATAGCATGTTGCTGCGCTGCCATGGGTTCAAGGAGATTTGATCACTTTTTGTTTGTGAAGCAGCCTCAATTCAGCTTCCACATAAAAAGCGAGAGACTAGGAGAGGACTGAGAGAGAGCAGTCTTTGTGGGGTTGAAGGCAAAAGGTGGATAAAAAAAATTGCCTTGGTGCATCAGTTTTCTCTGATCCCAACTGGAACTATAAATGTATCTGAGAGATGAGCTATCTGTGGCGGGCTGTGCCACAAGCAGGCCTTTTCTTCTCTCTGTCCCAATGATGAGTTAGCAGGACCTGGAGTGATAAAGCCGATAGAAGCGCTGCTATCAGGTGGCAGTCTGGGTAATTACAACTCTCTATTTGGGGCTTTGCAGAGATGCTGTGGCGATAAGGGGAATATAATGAGGAAGAAGCCAGCGATAATGTATCTGCTAAATGGTTCAAAATAGTCTATCATGGGAAAAGTCATCTCAGTGCCTCGAGCGATACAAGTATCTGTGGATTTGAACCACAGGGCTCTGTGACTGAAAATATGTTGAAGGTTTAAGCCAAACATTCGCCCTGTGGGGGGTAGCAGCAATCAGAGTTAAAAAATCTGACTTTTCACAAAGGGTAGGATGGGGCGTTTTGTTAATGATCGAGGAAGTTGTTTGATTGCCGCTGCTATTTTGTTTGCCCCTCAGGGTGTGGAGATATTCTGCAGTGTGAGATTACATATAATACTTTGACAAGCGGCGGTTTAGAGATGAAGGTCTTATCAACCTTGCGGACTCCACATCCTCCTATGTAGCCATTCTCCTTCCATAATGTGCTTTCAAAGTTTGTTGTATCTGTCAGTTCAGGTCCTCGAAGATTGAACTGACAATCACTTCTCTTTCTTTCGTCTTTTACCATCATTCAAGCATACACACACACACACACACACACACACACACACATCCTCGCTCCATCCTCATTTGCCTGTTCTCCAGTCCCCAGTATTTAATACACACCACAGTGTGTTCTATCTTGTATGGCTGTTCTATTGTGAATTACAGATTCCCTCACTAGGGATCATGACCACCATCAATAGTATTTTCACTAATGTGATTAAGTTAATACTGTGCTCTATGAGAGGATTATTTCTCAATTCCTCTTGATATGCGTAATATTTAGGTTGTGGTTGAGTAAATATTTTGGTTCTTCACCAAAATAATTCCCACTGAGACAAAGAAACGAAAGTCTGCCCTAAGGAGCAATAAAGACTGTATAATTAGAATGATTACAGAACTGCACAACTAATTTGGCACTTATTGAATATATTTTGAGAACACAACGTTCAAAATAGGTCACATATTTAAACCACAAAAAAATTATTAACTTTATTCACATTAATTATGTATTTATTCAGACATTCAGTGTGACTCATTTGAAGTGATGCTGAAGCCGGCATTGTCTCTTTACCAATCCAATCATTATATTGCCTTGCACTTAAGCATATTTTCTACATATTGTGGAAACGGTAAAGAAACCTCATTAGACAAAATGACTTCTGATCTAAATGCAGTCATCTTTAAATAAAAATCAATTGGATCCCTCACAACACTAAACTGTTTGTCATTAGCACTTTATCAAAGGCTCACTTAAGATAAGACTCTGCAGCTAATGGCGTGTGATAGTGACAAATTGCCTTTCAATACTCTCCACATCATGAAACACTGCTGTCCCTTAGCCTGTGTAACATGTTTGCTTTGCTTGTATTTTTGATTTAATTTCCTTGTTCAGAAACGTCGTTGATATAAATAAGTTTGTCTTAATCTTTCACAATTGGAATTCATCTTAGCCAATGATTAATAAAAATATGATGAACAGAGTTGACTGAAAATACACAGTAATTATGCTTGAAACAATATTATATTTCTTCCTTCTTAAAGCTTCAGTAATATAACGCCAGTCGTGGTTTTATTTAAGCAAAACTAATGAAATATTTTGATCCAGATTTATGCTGTTTATTTGCATGCAGCATAAATCCTTAATCTGAAAATCAGCTGTAAAAAGTGGAGCACATATTGGCATGTTCATATATAAGTATTAATAAAAGTCCTCAGATGAAAATGAGATGACTACCTTTTACTGTAAACTGCATTTACTCCTTCTGCCTTGGCCCTGGCCACATGGGAGCAGCTAGAGCCCATAGCTGGAAGGGAAGGGGAAGATCCAGGCAGAGCTGTGATCAAACAAGCAGAATGAAACCACATCAGGTACACAATCAGGACCCTCCCTCTCCCTTTCTTCAAACCTCCCCAGTAATGAGCAAACTTTCATCTTGCTGTAAATACTCTCCACTCTGTGGGGTTTGAAGTGGCAAACAGAAGATATCGTTGTTTACCTTGCATGCTCACTTTTTTTTTTACCACCAGTCAAAGAACAGCCATCTGATAGCAAGAGGTCAACTTGTGTCTATTTATTTAAAGACTTGAGCCCCCTTCCTCCATCCTACAATAATTGTAATATACAGTATAAGGTATTTTTATGCAAACTGGGATTATCCAGGGATCCTCATCAATTCTCTCTATAATTTGTTGTGCTTTATCCAAGAGTTAGTGGAGAGTTGAGCAAAATAAACAGTTTGGTGCTATCATGAAGATTCTTGCTCCTCAAGGGGCTCCTATTTCAGAGTGATGGCTTTAGCACTTTAGAGTGAACTGTGTGCGATCTCTCTGGGAAGGAATATGCCCCCATGGGCTTGTTGTTGCTGCTGTCTGCCTTCTATTTGCATGATATTTTTCTATTCAGTCTTATCATCAGTGTGCTGTGAGGTGGGAGTGCTGGCTCCGTCTCAGAGGCTGGACGCGGGCTTTATCGGCAGGTAATTCTCCCACTCTCACTAACTCATCTTGAATTATTTAAGTGTTATTTCCAGGATTCAGGCAAAGGTAAGAGGGGGGGAAACACAGGTTATTTTTCTTTTTTTTTATCAGATCTTCCTTAAATTACTAAATTGAATAAATTAAGGTTTTCTCAGTCTGCAAAATAACATGCTGTGTTGTGGAATAGATACAACGATTCTTGACATTTTGATGAGAAGAAAACATGCTGCATGGCTGCGCCTGCTTCCATTATTAATGCAGGCTCAACTAGGCCCTGCATCATCTAAAATCCTCCAGCACATGTTCTTAAAAAAGAGGCCATGCTTAAGGCATGAGGGGAGATATTTCTCTACATTGTCAAACAATCCTAAACAAAATAATACAATTAAATAAAACTGCAGAGAGGAATAAAACATTATGAAATAAGGGGGCCAGAACAAAAGAACGTGTGCAGAGACTGAATTGCACAACTCTATAACTGTCAACTCCCGATAAGAACTTTCCACCGCAACTTATTCATATAATTCATTGCAATTTTTGCCCGTTTGTGTCATGAGAGGCATGTGCTCCTGCGGAGTGAGTGGAGCGCTTCATTGCAGTAATGTTACCGAGGTGAATGACAAGCCGACAAAAGGGGCGCACGGTGTTGAGAGATGCTGCGACTCAGTTTAGGCAGCAGGTTTGTCTCTCATCTGGTCCTCCTGGCGCGGATCATCCTCACCTTGTCAGGTTTCCTACTTGAAACAAAAGAGCGATCCCTCAGTGCGCTTTTCTGCGCTGCAATAAAACAGCTCTAATCCCTGTTAACGGAACATTTTAAACAATCTCAAACTGGAGCAATCAAAAGGGCGCTGTCTCTTCGAAATTGCGCATCACTTGGGGATAGGTCAGCGTCATCACTCAACTTTCACCCGTTCAATAACCTCATTATAATTATCTTAATTAATGTGTCCAATATTTTATTGAATAATAATAATAATAATAATTATAATTATTATTGTTATTCCACTTTATATATTGTGCTGTCCTTATTTTAGGCTAACTCGTTAAAAAAGAACAACAGTAGCCTACATTGAATTGAATTAGATGTTCATTTATATCCTAATTTAAACGCTCGACCTGCAGCCTAATTCCTCATTTATAATATTGTTCGATACAGCCCTTCTCTATTTCCTTTTTTGTACATAGCCTATATAATTGTACAACGGAGAAGGTGCGAAAGCAAACCACTTAAACCTACAATTTACTCAACAAGTCTTGCAGATAACTATAATTGCTTAGTTGAATATTCGACAACCTAATTTCAGTTGTCGATTCGCTGCCCTGGGAAAGTCCTTTGAAGTGAAAGGGGGATTTCAGGAAAGTAATTAATTTCTCCCAGCACGATTAGAAACACTTCAGACCTCTTCAGCGTTTGTGTATTTACGACAAATGCCACAATATCAGAAAATAATTAAAGAAGACATTCTTTACCTCTCTTGTCGTCTTACACACTACTTTTCAATGGCAGTGTCAGCCATGGGGAAGGAGAGAGGCAGGCAGAGAGACAGCATACCGGATGAAAGGTGAGAAAGTGGAGTGACACCAGCGGTTTGATTGTCAATTAAAACACATGAAACAGAGGAGGAGGAGGCGATCAGGCGTGTAATGATAGCCTAAATGTTGTAAATAAAGGAGAGCGCGTGCGTTTTCTTCAAGTGTTTGATGCCTCAGATATAATGCCAAAATGCAAGTTGAACTTCAACCACATAGCCTACAACAGTCACCAAATCTGTCAGTATAGTGGTGGAAGGCTAATACATGCTGCCACCCTCGGGAATTCCAGGTGCAGCCGTCGCTTTAAAAGTTAGACTAATTACTTCAATTGAAATAATTCCGATGTGCTTATTATAAATATAATATGAATAATGATTTGAAACTGCACCTAGGTTAAAAACACTCTCACACAATAAATAAGCATAGCCTATATAATACGAGATGCGTTTCCCTTCAAACAGGGTGGGATTTTTTTTTTCAAAAACCGTTTAGCAAGTGGTCTGCGTACCCGGCACCGACTGCGCATGCGCCTAGATGCACTTTCACTACCTGCCACACAATCCTGTATTTCACATGGGGCAAGCGGGAGTTCTCATCCACTTGCGTAAACGCTGCTGCTGAGTGGTGGTTGACAGTCTCTGGCGACAAGAGGAAAACAAGACAGCAATTTTTTCCCTTCTCTTCTTTACTAAAGGCGTATCACTGGTGGATGCTACCATGAAGCAGAAAACATAATTTGAGCATTTATAAGGACGCTGCCACTTTACTTTGCTGAAGATATTCATCGGTGGGATGAAGAACTGAAGTCTTAAGTAAGTAGCTACAACATAAGCTGCAGGTGTTATGAAACTTAACAACGTGATTGTAAAACATGTGTGTGATTTTGTTCCGATTTTATTAAAGTTAGTCTATTTATACTTATTTGTTCTACGTTATTTTTCCAGAGAGAGTTTATGCCAACATGTCTAAACCAATGGATCACGTCAAACGCCCGATGAACGCTTTCATGGTTTGGTCCAGAGCCCAGCGCAGAAAAATGGCTCAGGAGAACCCGAAAATGCATAACTCCGAGATCAGCAAGAGATTAGGAGCGGAATGGAAACTTCTCACCGAGTCTGAGAAAAGGCCATTCATCGACGAAGCCAAACGACTGCGAGCGATGCACATGAAGGAACACCCAGACTATAAATACAGACCGAGGAGGAAGCCCAAGACTCTAATGAAAAAAGATAAGTTTTCCTTCCCTGTGCCCTATAATCTCGGGGAGCACGACGCACTCAAAGTTAACGGGCTTTCCGCGGGAGCACTTTCCGAGTCCATCATGGGGCACCCTGACAAGGCAGCAGCGGCTGCGGCGGCTGCAGCGGCCCGGGTGTTCTTCAACCCGTCCATGTCGAACCCCTATTCCTTTTTCGACCTGGGATCCAAGATGACTGAGCTTTCCCCACCTTCGTTTTCGTACGCGTCTCCTTTGGGCTACCCGCCGGGAGGCGCCACGGCTTTCACTGGGACTGGTGGCGGGACGCACACCCACACTCACTCACATCCGTCCCCGGGAAACCCAGGCTACATGATCCCTTGTAACTGTACGGGCTGGCCCTCAGCAGGACTCCAGCCGCCCTTAGCATACATCCTGCTCCCTGGGATGGGAAAACCTCAACTTGAACCGTACCCTGCATATGCTGCAGCATTATGATAAGGCTTTGGACTTCTGAGAAAATGAAATGTGAAAAAAGCTATTCATGCAAGAGTTTTATTATGCATGCACAAACTTGTACATGTGATGAAGTGCTCGTCGTCTCAGATATCACATGTGTATGTATATTGATTAATGCCTTTATCTAAGGTACTGCTTATTTAGAGAACTCTCTAATCTATTATTAGCCATCACCTCTCACAGTCCAGAGCAGAAGGGAAAGAACTCAGTGATGGCAAAAATGCAAACATTTGAGAGGAAATGGTATCAGAGCATTTTGTAAAAAAAAAAAATAATAATAATAGAAAAAACACATTTTGAATTCGATTTCTATCTTTTGCAAGTTGCACCTACTTTGATTATAACCTGTTGGAGTCCAGGGCAGCATATTCAATGAGCATATTAATTACAGGTCTTTCTCTCAGATGATGTTGTTGTAGGCCAATGGGTTGTAATAATGGATCAAGGGGGATTTGTCACATCTCTCCCCTCTTGAATGACTGTAAATGTGTACAGATAAAAATGACTCTAGTTTATTTGCCGTTATAGGCTTAGTGTTTGAGATAGGGCCAGGAACCTACGTATTTCACTAGAAATACAGTGTATATTTTAAGTTTTTAAACCGTTTTATAGATGTCTGTAATATTTATTGTTTAGTGGAATCTATGGTGACCCAGACAATTTTAAAAAGGACAA